>SJYA01009983.1:0-14219 GCA_006410615.1 Neotragus moschatus
TGGACAGAGGAGCCTGGTGGGCTATAGGCGATGGGCTCTCAAAAGAGTTGCACACAATTTAGCAACTAAGCAACAATAATAAATGCTGTACATATTCATAATCTTCTAGAAAGAAAATTTTTAACTATCAGCATTAACATGTGAAGTTAACAAGGTAGTAAGGTATGAGATATATTATAAAAAGTTCAACTGTATTTCTATATACTGGCAACTAACAATTGACACTGACGTTTTTGAAAAAGCATTATCATTTTTAAAAGTATTGTAAAATATTTTTGGAAAAGTGCCAGGTACTTTCTAGTGCAAAAAGTTCATTAGCAATTAAACAGACCTCTTAGACAGTTTTGGATTCTGAAATTTTTTAAATAAAAATAAAGTTTTTCTCTGAAATTCTCTTATAAATATATCTAACACCTTTGGTTTAATGAGTTCTATTGGATCAACTGAAATGGCATAGCCTCAAGCCTTAGAAGGGGCTTCTGTTGCGGTTCAGCGATAAAGAATCTGCTTGCAATGCAGGAGACGTGGGTTCCATCCCTGGGTTGGGAAGATCCCTTGGAGAAGGGAATGGCAACCCACTCCAGTATTTTTCCTGGAAAACTCCATGGACAGAGGAATTTGGTAGGCTACAGTCCGTGAGGTCGCAATAGAGACTGACAGGACTAAGCAACTAAACAACAGCAAAAAGCCTTAGACCATCAGTCACATAGAAAAACTGCCGAAGACTTGACAAGCTGGGAAGGGACTTGTCTCAAGAGGAGTAAAAACATAATGACTTTTCACTCCTTTGTTTGGTTTTGATATCATTGTATGGCCATGGGCTACAAGGGACATGCATCAATTGAAGATATCAATAATATTAATAATAATATTAATAAACTTTTAATAAACTGATTTATTTGTCTGTTTTAATTTCTTTACTGATGAAATGTGGCCATAGATACCCTAATACCATATGAAAGCTGTATTTCATAAGCAAGCATGTGTGAGGTACTCAAACTATTGCCTGACTTCAGGCATTCGATAAATATCCTTGTTATATATATGTAATATATATACACACACATACCTGGCACTGTTTAGAAACACAATATTCTCACTTATAGAATTAATAAACCTATGAGTTAATCCTTTTTAAATCTGAGACAAACTACATTTCTTGACTAGAAAAAGGGTTTCCTCAAGATTTTCAACATATTATTGCCTAGAACATTGGTTCTAATGGATTTTAAATGCATGCGAACTACTGATCAGCTGACCCAGTAAACTTTCAGACACCTATCTTGAGACTTAAAAGATGAAATCGCCCTAAGGCCTTGGGTGCTTACAGGGCTGAGAAGACATTCCAGGGTGAGTAGAGACAAAACAATGAGAAGCTTCCACCTCACTCTTTTTTCGCTATGGTTTTTCCTATGGTCATGTATGGATGTGAGATTTGGACTGTGAAGAAGGCTGAGCGCCGAAGAATCGATGCTTTTGAACTGTGGTGTTGGAGAAGACTCTTGAGAGTCCCTTGGACTGCAAGGAGATCCAACCAGTCCATTCTGAAGGAGATCGGCCCTGGGATTTCTTTGGAAGGACTGATGCTGAAGCTGAAACTCCAGTACTTTGGCCACCTCATGCGAAGAACTGACTCATTGGAAAAGACTCTGAGGCTGGGAGGGATTGGGGGCAGGAGGAGAAGGGGACGACAGAGGATGAGATGGCTGGATGGCATCACTGACTCGATGGATGTGAGTCTGAGTGAACTCCAGGAGTTGGTGATGGACAGGGAGGCCTGGCATGCTGTGATTCATGGAGTCGCAAAAAGTCAGACACGACTGAGTGACTGAACTGAACTGAACATAGAAGACAGGTGTCTGAAAAATGGTGCGGAAAGGAATAAGATAATAATAATCTTGTGTAAGATTTTTAGCATTCCTTTCTGTCAGGAGGATTGTTGAAAGGTTAGTCATAGTAGCTCTCAGAAGCGGGATTTCTTGAGTCTTGCTGTAATTAATATCTCATTTCCTTCTCTGTTTTAGTGAATAATTATTTACCATTCAGTTTCATCCACACCTGCTCTGATGGATCAGACCAGTCATTATAATTATTCCTCAGGGTTGCAGATATATAAGGCAATGAATGGACTGAGAATATTTCTGGAGTTCAGTTTGGAGAACTGCAAGCTCAAGAATGGACAGAAAGAAAGGAAAATACACGCTGGATATTGAACACTGTGAAAACTCGGCGGTGAGTATGATCGCCCTATTAGTATTTGCCTATATTGCTGCCTATATTGCAGTCTGACTTTCAGATTTAACAGCAATCTAATTTCTTTACTGCAGTGTAGTCAGTCACATTTTTATATCCTTCTCCAAAAGGAAGGGTAACCATGTATACATTTTTTTCCTTCAACTTTTCATGCTATATTCTGCTCTATTGTACTTTAGAAGCTGGTTTTTATACTTACTTATATACAGAGTTAGAAATGTTTCCATGACCACATGATATAAAATAAATTCATTGAACTTTCAGTACTCACCATTATGGTGAGACATGATTCAGAGAGGAATTTGCTTGAGCAAATTCATAAAATTCATAAAGCTCCAAAGACGTCTTGGGTTTAGTTTGACACTGCGTTTTTACAACTTCATACTTAGATTCTAGATATAACTTCTAAACCTGTCAGAATTCATATTTCTAAATATGCTGGAAATCCAGATACTAATCCTGGATATTCTCTTTAGGTGAAAGAAATCCTCAGAAAATCTCTACTTTGTATGAAAATATGACCTTTCTGTCTATTTTTAAGGGCTTTATACGAAGAATCAAGTCTTCACTACATAGTTTTAAGTGGTCTTTTAGATAGTAGAACAAAGGATATTGCTGTTAAGTCACTAAGTCGTGTTCAACTCATTGCGACCCCATGGATTGTAGACCCCCAGGCTCCTCTGGGTTGCCATTTCCTTCTCCAGGGGATCTTGCCTACCTAGGGATCGAGCCCATATCTCCTGCATTGGCAGGCAGGTTCTTTACCACTGAGCCACCAGGGAAGCCCAGAACCAAGGATAGAACTGTGCTAAAAATTGAAATGATGTTAAAGTTCACACCTGAAAAATAAAAGAAATATTTTGTCTTTACAGTTTGGAGTGGTGGCAATAGGCCTGTATTTACTCACCTATAAATGAAGCCTAAGAAGATCAAGTCCTACTGGTTAGTTGAATAAGAATCCCACAGGGGATTCTTGGTTTACTGAAAGAAAAGGGTTTGTCCTTTGGGTCATCACACAAAGGACCATCCTGAGGCTATTCTTGCCATTTGTGTTTGAGTTTGACACTCTATAACTGAATCTTCAGAATGGTGGAATAGTCAGGTGGAAAAAAAATCCTTTTAGCCAAGTATTCATCTTGATAGTTTCTCTAGAAAACAGCAAACTTGAAGATGTTTACAAATATTATCTCAAGCATATTTTTCAGCATATGTCTGGCTAGCTGGAAATGTTTCATTTACCGTAGATATTTAAGGCATAGTAATAAAAATATTTTCTTTTAAGATCAAATTAAATAATAGGATTAAAAAATAAATTGAAACTCATAAAGAAAATAAATTTTGGTATATTGTTTTTCTGTTGGGAGATATAGGAACTTAATCCTTATAAAGTGAGGGGAAAAGCTTAGAGAACTTTCCTTAGTAATTATTAATGCACTTCAGTTGCCTATGGCCATTCTTAGCTAAAGCTGACTCTCTAATTAAACATTCACAGCTCCTCAATGATCACAATTTTGTAGAGAGACTTCACTTGTCCTAAGAGTCAGAGCAACCATGACACAGCAACACTTGTTACTGGGGCTGTAATATCACCCAGAAGCTGAGCCTAGATCACAGGTTCTCCACCCTTATTGTAAATGCCACCCATCATTTTCCTTCTTTGAAAGGCTTGAGAGTCTATCCATGCCAGAAAATTCTGGAAGAATGGCCTGGTGAGCGAGTCTCCCTTTGTTTACAAAACACATGAAAATACCCAAGTCCTTCAAAATATCCAAGTTCATCAAACTGGCAAGTTCAGGCAAACTGGGTAATCACTAAAGTGATGGAAATCTTCAGGTAGGAAAATAAGCTAGGTGGTTATTAAAGATAAATCCCACTTGACTCAGATATACCTAGTGAATAACATGGACTTTGTTTAATCCTATGCAATAAAACTAAAGCTGTTTCCTTTATCCCTTTGATAAAACCCTTATAGAAAAATCTAACTTAGCAAAGTCTTTACTGACAAGAATATTCCATCTTATCTATATTTAATAGCAATCATTGATTTTTGGTATTGTTGATAATAGTTCCCAGTGGAGCAATGATGTCATACAATGCTAGTTTGACAATTTTATGCAACTCTTTGGCTGATGGGTCAGCAATTTTTATAGCTATTTTGTAATGGGTTATTAAACCAACAGGATAAGAGACAGCTAGTAGTTGCAGCATTAGAAATAAAAGCAGCAATACTATACTAAGGATAATGATAGCTAATACTGAAAGCGGACTCTATTCCAGACATCACTCTAACCCTTTTCATAAATCATCAAGTGAAGTCAAAGTGGCTCAGTCGTGTCCAGCTCTCTATGACGTATAGACTGTACATATGGATGGACTGTAGCCAGCTAGGCTCCTCTGTCCGTGGGATTTCCCAGGCAAGAACACTGGAGTGGGTTACCATGCCCTTCTCCAGGGGATCTTGCCGACCCAGGGATTGAACCCGGATCTCCTGCATGCTAGGCAGATTCTTTACCATCTGAGCCCCCAATCATTAATCCTCAGAGCAAATCTACAAGTGTGAGGAATCCTACTAGCCTCCTTTTTAGCAAGAAATGGCAGAGATGTCCTTGACTCACAGCTAGAAAATCAGTATTATTTTCCTATGAAATGGAGACCCTCAGGCAATCCTATATCATTTTTGAGATGTAATAAAACTTTTTGCCCAGATCCATATTTTCCTGAACTTCCTCCTCTCCCATTTTCATTTTTTCTTATTCTTTCTCCTCTTTTTAGCACACTTCTTCCTCTCAATCTTTCCCACTGATCTCACCCATTTTCAATTTTTATCACCCCCTTTTCTCAACAATGTTTAGCAGCTACTGTGTTTGTTTCAATTTAGTTCAATTGCTCAGTCGTGTCTGACTCTTTGCGATCCCGTTAATTGCAGCACGCCAGGCCTCCCTGTCCATCACCAACTTCCGGAGTTCACTCAAACTCATGTCCATTGAGTCAGTGATGCCATCCAGTCATCTCATCCTCTGTCGTCCCCTTCTCCTCCTGCCCCCAATCCCTCCCAGCATCAGAGTCTTTTATATGTGTTTAATTATACACAAATGTTTTCCTCCCTGTTATATTAGCATGCAAACTCCCTGTGAGTAGAGACTTTTGTTGTTGTTGAGAACTATTTTTATACTGCTGTATGCTGAAGAGGTCAAGGCTATGGTTTTTCCAGTGGTCATGTATGGATGTGAGAGTTGAACTGTGAAGAAAGCTGAGCTCTGAAGAATTGTTGCTTTTGAACTGTGGTGCTGGAGAAGACTCTTGAGAGTCCCTTGGACTGCAAGGAGATCCAACCAGTCCATTCTAAAGGAGATTAGTCCTGAGTGTCCATTGGAAGGATTGATGCTAAAGTTGAAACTCCAATAATTTGGCCGCCTCATATGAAGAGTTGACTCATTGGAAAATACCCTGATGCTGGGAGGGATTGGGGGCAGGAGGAGAAGGGGACGACAGAGGATGAGATGGCTGGATGGCATCACTGCCGACTTGACGGACATGAGTTTGAGTGAACTCTGGGAGTTCATGATGGACAGGGAGGCCTGGCATGCTGCAATTCATGGGGTCACAAAGAGTCAGACACAACTGAGTGACTGAACTGAACTGAACTGATGCTAAAGAGGGGGCTTCCCTGGTAGCTCAGCTGGTAAAGAATTTGCCTGCAATGCAGGAGACCCCGATTTGATTTCTGGGTCGGGAAAATCCGCAGGAAAAGGGATGGGCTAACCACTCCATTATTCTTGGGCTTCCCTGGTGGCTCAGCTGGTAAAGAATCTGCCTACAATGAGGAAAAAAAAAAACCCACCTGGGTTCAATCCCTGAGTTGGGAAGATCCCCTGGAGCAGGAAACTGCTACCCACTCCAGTATCCCGGCCTGGAGAATTCCATGAACTCTATAGTCCATGGGGTCGCAAAGAGTTGGACACAACTGAGTGACTTTCACTTTCACTTTCATGCTGAAGAGGAACCCAGCAAAAACATGTCACAAACTGGAAAAGAGACTTCCCTTCTGTGTCCTTGTCATAGGCTTGCAAGCCCCACTGCATTGAGCATGACGTGCGTTACACAAAGGAGTCTCTTCGTGTGAGAGTCTTTCACTGGTATAGTGTAGTGTAGTATACTCTATATTAGTATATTCTTGTAGTTCAGTATAATATGCCATATATAATGTAGTAGAGAGGAAATTACACTAGCCTTAACACTGGAAAGTCTGAGCACCAACGGTCATTACTGGGTCATCCAGGATAACAATAGTATTACTACTTCCAACGTCAACTCTTTTTGCTTCGGTATTCTCATTTCCAGAATAACCTGAACAGGTTGTATCTGATAAGCTGGAAGAACTTTTTCAGCTCTAACATTCTATTCCTCATATGAACACATGTTCCCTTAAATATGCTCCACCTACAACATCTTGCAACATTAATGTATTTAATAAATAAATACATTTGTGATATAACAGAGAAGATGGATTACATACATTCCCGATCTGAAATTCTGGATAACATAAAAATTGGTTAAAAGTTAACATAGAATAATCTGTCTAGATTTTTTTTGTCTCCAGAGGATAAGAAAACATTTATTTCTTTTTAAAGTCTTGTGTTATACCTTTAAATAATAACAGCAACAGCCTTGTTTATTTTTGAGTGAAGAGTTTAATTTTAGAAATTCAACACCATGCTTTCTGTTCACTTAACACTTCGTCTCCATAGTCAGGCACGTGTTCAAATAACCGAGAGGCTCACAGCGCCACATACTGGCATGCACAATCAAGTGTGTCCCTTCCAATTAACTGGGGTTTGTGTGAACCCAGGAGGCCCTGCAAGGTCAGGAATGCCATGCACAGGTAATGTTTAGTAGAGCACCTTTTATCCAGGTTGGAATGTGCTCTCTGTGGAGATGTATTTGGTCTATTCTTTCCCAGGACATGTATTTAATCCTTTAATTCACCTACATTCATTTTGAGCATTTGCTGTGTTCTCAGTATAAGTTGCTGCTGCCGCTGCTGCTAAGTCACTTCAGTCGTGTCCGACTCTGTGCGACCCCATAGACGGCAGCCCACCAGGCTCCCCCATCCCTGGGATTCTCCAGGCAAGAACACTGGAGTGGGTTGCCATTTCCTTCTCCAATGCATGAAAATGAAAAGTGAAAGTGAAGTCACTCAGTCATGCCCGACTCTTAGCGACCCCATGGACTGCAACCTACCAGGCTCCTCCGTCCATGGATTTTCCATGCAAGAGTACTGGAGTGGGGTGCCATTGCCTTATCCAGTCAGTATAAGTTACTGTGAGGCAATCCACAAGAAGAGGAGTAGCTGATAGTCTCTGTTTTCAAAGAGCTAACGTTCTTTGAATGTTGCAGATTCAAATATTCTGAGATAATGTATGAAAATAAAAGGAATAATTATAAGGTACAAACACAAGTTTGAGGAGGGAGAATGGAGCAAATACGTCAGCAATGTAGAGATGAATTCACTAATGAGACTCCGATGAGAGACTGGGTCATATTTGAAGCCTCGGGAATCCTACTCTGTTGTGACCATCTTATTCTCTTACACTGTTCCAGCCTCTGAACCTATATGTGACACTGTTTATAGCTCTCTTGGTTCTGAACTCTAGGGTACATAATCTTGACATAGGATCCTGGCTCTATTCTCCAGATTTTCTCTGCTAGCTTTGGAGATTAGATTCAACTTTCCTTGGTTCTTGATCTTGGCTGTTCGCTGACTTAACTTTATCTCAGGACTATATCCCTATATCTTCAGCTCCAGTTCAGAAACTTGGCATTGACTATACATTACGTATACTGCTTGGCAGTGTGGTTGGGTTACCCTGGCTCTGGAATGCCCATCCTCCACTGTGGAGTCTTGCTGTGGAGGTTCAGTAGAAAAAGTATGAACTTTGTTACGCGATGAAAAAATGTAAACTGTGGATACTGTTGCTAGGTCAGTGTGAAACAATAAGTGAGTTAAATGAGTGGAGATAGAAAATGTTTCTTCTTGTTTGCAGAGGTAAAAAGCAGAATCGAAAGAGGCCTTAGATAACATTGAATCTGGTATAGTTCTTAAACCTAGCTCCGTATTAAAAACACACAGGGATTATTAAAGAAACATTGATGGCTGAGCGGAAACTTTAGTGGTGGGATGCATGTAACAATATTTCTTAAACACTTCAGGTGAATCTAATGTGCAGCGAATGATGGGAATGTGGGATCCGGTCCCATTCCATCGTTTAACAATTAGGGGAAATGTGACCCAGGAAATTTAAAAGGTTTTCCAGAACCCATACTGCTTCTGCCAGAAGTGGCTGAAACAGGAGGAGGACTTAAGTGTCCTGTTGTCTGGCTATGTGCACTGTATTTCATTAAGCTGCTTTTTATAAAATTTTCTTAAGGCAGTATTATAGTACCTTCAGTCTTGGTGAAGAAGATGACACGTTCTCTAGGACTGACTTGGTCTCAGTGGCCCTCATTTGCCTGGCCTCAGGGACCCCTGTCCTCCTTCTGCTCCTTTGCCTTGCAGCTGCCACCATTTGCACAAAACTCTGACCTTTTGACAAATACCACAGTCTGTATTTTGTAACATTTAAGACCTGCTCTAGTCTACCTGGAAGGCATGAGTGTGGTAGCTGCATTCCATTCTGTGAGGGCTGTGCTGTCATCCAAATGATAATGAAATAATTAATCATATTGAACAACTGAAAATTTATGTAGGTTTCACAGTGCCAGGAACTTTGCAGACCTTGTTTTATTTTGTACTGTCATCATTGGAAAGTTTCTGAGAGTTCTTCCATTTGTACACTTTCAGATATTTCAAGCCTGGGAAGAACATAATGAACTCAGCTAGATTCTCTGCGCCCATAGTCCTCCTGGGTCCCAGGAAGCTACTTGCAGGCTGGATGATAGGAAACTAAAAGGATTATTATTAGGAATGGTCCATCACTTGGTAATCAATAAAACTTAAAGATTTAGGAATACTCTAAGAACAGTTTTGAAAAACTTTACAGTGTTATCATTCCCTTCCTGATAACACAATCCCTGTCCGATACTCAGGTATTGGGGTAAAAACAAATACCTGAGAAGACCTTGCTGTACTGAAGGTAAAACATGCAGCCTTCTGCACGGTGAATGAAGGTTGGGAAAGGCATTCTCAAATAGCAGAACTGTTTGTGCCAAAGTCCTACCTTAGAAGTGAGATGGTACATTAAAGAAACGGAGTGGAGGACAGTGTGGCTCGGGGCTACTGTACTAGTCAAGAGAGAAAGGAAACTTGGGCTAAAGTGGTATCAACAGAGATAAAGGCAGTAATATTGGGACATGTTTAGCAGATGAAGTTAAAAGGGCTTGGTAATGGATTGGGAGATTTCAAGGATAATCCCTTTGCTCCACTTTATGAAAGCGAATCGAATGGTGGTGCCATTTAACGACATCCGGGAGTTGGCCAGGTTTCCCAGCAAGATCATAACCTTAGGTTTGGACTCAGTGTGATGTCTTTGAGCCATCTGAGATGTGCTATTGTGTAAGCATTGAAAGGCTAGAGGGGAAAGCTGGNTAAAAGGGCTTGGTAATGGATTGGGAGATTTCAAGGATAATCCCTTTGCTCCACTTTATGAAAGCGAATCGAATGGTGGTGCCATTTAACGACATCCGGGAGTTGGCCAGGTTTCCCAGCAAGATCATAACCTTAGGTTTGGACTCAGTGTGATGTCTTTGAGCCATCTGAGATGTGCTATTGTGTAAGCATTGAAAGGCTAGAGGGGAAAGCTGGATGGAAGATAAGCTTGAGAGTCATTTGGATACAGATAGAAATTAAAATCATAGTGGGAAGAAAGAATAGAATGGTTACATTGGCCCGCTGCCTATTTTTGTGAATAAAGCTTTATTGGAACACAGCCATGCTCATTTGTTTACTCACTGTCTATCACTGCTAAACACTATAAAGGCAGATTGGTAGAGTTATAACAAAAACTGTATGACTCATAAAGCTGAAAATGTTTACTATTTGGTCCTTCATAGAAAAAGTGCACTACCCTAAGACTTAGTGTGAAAAAATACCAGGGCCTAAGAATGACAGGGCTTCCCAGGTAGTGCTAGTGGTAAAGAACTTGCCAGCCAGTGCAGGAGACCTAAGAGACGCGGAGTGGATCCCCGGGTGAGGAAGATCCCTTGGAGGTAGGACGTGGAAACCCACTCCAGTATTCTTGTCTGGAGAATCCCACGGAGAGAGGAGCCTGGCGGGCTACGGTCTGTAGGGTTGCAAAGAATCGGACACGACTGAAGCAACATAGCATGCACATAAGAATGTCAACTGTAGAGACTGAAAGTGGATCAGAACTTTCAAAAGAAACTGAGAAGATCCCTGGAGGTTAGGAGAAAACCAGTGAGAATGGAAATAATCATTCAAGAAAGAAGAGCAATGATCTTCATTGGCAAATGCTGCTGAGGGCTTAAAGACGAGGGCTAAAATCCATCAGTTACACTTTGGTGAATGTGTGCTATTGATGACTCTGTTAAGAGGTTTTTCAGAGGCCTGGCAGAAGCAGAAGTTGAACTGGGTTGGGCTGAGTTCAGTTCAGTTCAGTTCAGTTGCTCAGTCGTGTCCGACTCTTTGCGACCCCATGAATCACAGCACGCCAGGCCTGCCTGCCCATCACCAACACCCAGAGTTCACTCAGATTCACGCCCATCGAGTCAGTGATGCCATCCAGCCATCTCATCCTCTGTCGACCCCTTCTCCTCCTGTCCCCAATCCCTCCCAGCATCAGAGTCTTTTCCAATGAGTCAACNTTTCTTCCTAATCTAATCTTCTATTAATAAATAAATACTTCTAAGACGCCGACGCCATCCATGCTTCCAATCACCCTGGATCCACCAGGGCTGGACCCCAGCACCTCCCTGTCCATCACCAACTCCCGGAGTTCACTCAGACTCAGGCCCATCGAGTCAGTGATGCCCTCCAGCCATCTCATCCTCTGCTGTCCCCTTCTCCTCCTGCCCCCAATCCTTCCCAGCATCAGAGTCTTTTCCAATGAGTCAACTCACATGAGGTGGCCAAAGTACTGGAGCTTCAGCTTTAGCATCATTCCTTCCAAAGGAATCCCAGGGATGATCTCCTTCAGAATGGACTGGTTGGATCTCCTTGCAGTCCAAGGGACTCTCAAGAGTCTTCTCCAACATCACAGTTCAGAAGCATCAATTCTTCGGCGCTCAGCCTTCTTTACAGTCCAACTCTCACATCCATACATGACCACTGGAAAAACCATAGCCTTGACCAGATGGACCTTAGTCGGCAAAGTAATGTCTCTGCTTTTGAATATGCTATCTAGGTTGGTCATAACTTTTCTTCCAAGGAGTAAGGGTCTTTTGATTTCATGGCTGCAGTCACCATCTGCAGTGATTTTGGAGCCCAGAAAAATAAAGTCTGACACTGTTTCCACTGTTTCCCCATCTATTTCCCATGAATCGGAAGCCATGATCTTCGTTTTCTGAATGTTGAGCTTTAAGCCAACTTTTTCACTTTCCTCTTTCACTTTCATCAAGAGGCTCTTTAGTTCCTCTTCACTTTCTGCCATAAGGGTGGTGTCATCTGCATATCTGAGGTTATTGATATTTCTCCCAACAATCTTGATTCCAGCTTGTGTTTCTTCCAATCCAGCATTTCTCATGATGTATTCTGCATTAAGTTAAATAAGCAGGGTGACAATATACAGCCTTGACAGACTCCTTTTCCTATTTGGAACCAGTCTGTTGTTCCATGTCCAGTTCTAACTGTTGCTTTAATCTTACAACTATTTAAACGAATTAACTCCATTATTAAAACTATCTCCCAAGGAAAATGCTAGATTATTTATTAAAGTTCAATGTCAATATTTACTAAACATTTAAGGAAGAAATAATGTCTATCTTATATATTAAAAAAAATTCTGGAGCAGAGGAAAGAAGATGTAATTCCTAATCCGTTCCATAAGACTGGCATAAGTTTGATGCCAACCTGACAAGGCAGTGAACGGAAGAAATATGATAGGCAGTTATCACTCACGAGTGTAAATGCAAGAGTCTGAAACAAAACATTGGCAACTGAATCCAGAAACAGGTAAGAAAAAACATGCCTCATGACCAATTGGGGTTTATGCCAAGCAAGCAAGCAAAACTGTTTGAACATTAGAAAATCAGTAAGTGTGATATACCGTATTTGTGAAGTAAAGAGAATATCATATGATTGTCAGACAAATGAATTTGGTAGATTTCAACGCCCTTTGAGTGTGGAGGCCTTTCCAGACCAAATAATAAACCACAGCACTCTTACTATGCTGAGTCTTTCCCCTGAGATGGGATATGGAACAGGGGGTGGGCATGGCAGCTCTGAAGTCTCAGACTTAAACTCTAGAAAGAGCAGGAACACAATCAGGGCAGCAGGGGTCCCAGGAAAGCACTGGCAGGAATCCAGGTCTCCAGGTCCCACAGAGGAGGGCCCCTTGGCCCACGGGCTGACACAGGGACCACCACCTTCATCTCCTTGGGAGCAGACTCGGGCACTGACTGTGTGTAGGGGAAACAGGGTGTTGGGAAAACCTGATCCCGCCTAGAGGTGGCCCTGGAGCCAGGAGAGCATCGAGGGGAAGCCCTGCCCTTCCCAGCCCAGGTGGTCAGTCGGGGCTCCATGAGCCCTCAGGACTCCCCCACCCCTGGGACATTCCCTCTGAGGGACAGCTGGGTCCCTGGACAGAGCAGGTCCTGAAGAGTCACGTCCACACACACACACAGTCTTACCTGGGTCAATGGTCACATCAACGTGGTCCCCCAGGTCAGGTCCAATTCTCTCAATCCCACACCAGTAAATGTCTGAATCATCTAGCCTGAGCTTCTCCATGGTTGGCCCTTCCCTGATAGCCCAGTTGGTAAAGAATTCGCCTTCAATGCAGGAGACCCCTGTTCAATTCCTAGGTTGGGAGGATCCCCTGGAGAATGGTGAGGCTACCCTCTCCAGTATTCTTGGGCTTCTCTTGTGGCTCAGCTGGTAAACAATCCACCTGCAATGCAAGAGACCTGGGTTTGATCCCTGGGTTGGGAAGATCCCCTGGAGAAGGGGAAGACTACCCACTCCAGTACTGTAGCATGGAGAATTCCATGGATTATATAGTACATGGGGTCGCAAAGAGTCAGACACAAATGAGCACTTTTCACTTTCACTTCACTTTTCTCCATGGTCACGGTGATTGAGTGGTCTTCCCACTTGTCCTTGATGGACATGCAGTCCTGTTTTACTTCCTTCTCTGATCAGGGTTTTAACAGCGAACTGGCAGCTGTCCCAGTCAGCCCCTTGGGACCACCACTTCATGTAGGTCTCCCACCCGGGGTTGTATTGACACCGCACAGTTGGTGAGCCCTGCTCCAGGCCGCTCATTTCTTTGGGACCAGAGATGGCAGATGAGCCTGGAAAACCCAAATCCATGTACTTCTCACCTCCTGCTCTGAGGGCAGGGCCACAGCCTCCTGCACTGTGAAGAGTTCAACCAGACCCAAGGGCCTCCTGAATAACAGTCAAAGAAGGAATACAGCTTGCATAAGACGGATCTTTTGTCCTTCAAAATTCTACTGGATCAAAGCCAATAGAAAAGGAAAATTCCATAAAAACACAACTACAGACCAAAGAAGTAAAAACATTGGCCCAGAGCAATAGAAGCTTCCTGTCGTTCACCCCATCTNCCTCCTGAATAACAGTCAAAGAAGGAATACAGCTTCCATAAGACGGATCTTTTGTCCTTCAAAATTCTACTGGATCAAAGCCAATAGAAAAGGAAAATTCCATAAAAACACAACTACAGACCAAAGAAGTAAAAACATTGGCCCAGAGCAATAGAAGCTTCCTGTCGTTCACCCCATCTTCCCTGTCTGTAGCCAGTGTCTTTCCGTTTCCAGTCATGTCTATCTGC
>SJYA01009984.1:0-14177 GCA_006410615.1 Neotragus moschatus
GCACAAAGACAGAAATATAGATCAATGGAACAAAATAGAAAGCCCAGAGATAAATCCACACACTTATGAGCACAATATCTTTTATATTAGCTCCCTACACTACTGTGAGGCCACTGGTGCTCCACATTTCTGATGTTGCATTCTAGGAACTTTTTCTACTGTCCACTTTAAATATACTTGCTATTATCTCAGATTTGATCCTGTTGCCTATTACTTAACTTTCACATTTCTTCCAAAGCTATCTAGATACATGTTTTCTATTAGACTGTCCATTCTGACATTTAACAGATGGATGATGTAAGTTACTGAGGTGGTAAGATGAAATAATGTGTGATAGATATGATTTTCTCTTAAGGAATTTCCTCCTCAGGCTGTCAAGCATAGTATAGTTCAGTACAGTGCTAACAGCTTCTGTTCATAGGGCACAGCTAACTGGGTTCATAATCCATATTAATCTAAACAAGTTATTTAACCTCCTTAAGTTGGCTTTCCTATTTTATAAAGAGGTGATAATAAAACTGTCTACCATACATAATTGCTATGAAGATTTTAAGAATATTGTATAGAAGATGCTTAGTGCAGTGTCTGACATACGATAAATATTTCCTACATTTTTACTCTTGTTTTCATTGTTATTTTCACTGTCATCTTTCTAATTTACCCTTGAAGCTTGTGGATTTGTAGTATACCACCTCTGTCCCATAACTAGAACCTAGAACATTTACCTTTACATGATTCTTTTTTAAAATATCCTGTTTATTTTATTTTAATTTTTTATATTTTGATTTTTTTTTTTAAATTTTACTATATCCCAAATCCCATAAATATAGGAGAGGAAGTTTTTGCAACAGTATCTAGTAGATCTGGAAGGAAATAACTATGACTTTAGTTTCTGGTTTAGGGGTTTTTAGAATCTGACATTTTGTTTCCTTAACATATTAAAACTGCACACATCTATAATTTATGCTCTAAGTATCTGTTCAGGTAAAATGAAAATGTTCATTCCAGGTCTAACTTAACTAAAAGCTGCTCTTAATATTTGTGTGATCTTATTAAAATATTATTTCTCCAACTGAAAAAAAAAAAAAGAAAAAGAAAAGAAAAAACCGGGAAATAGTTTTCAAATGAACCAAAAGCAAGGAGTTTCAAGCAAGAAAAATTATGTATGTTCTTGGCAGGATGCTAAATATTAGGGAATGTAGACAAAACATTGTTTTCCTAGTGATTCTTCTGACCCTTGGTATTTGCTCCATAATGTAGGCATGAAACCTTGTGAACTGTGGTCTTCTCTTCTACTTTTAGAGATAAATGAAAATTATCAATATAATCCTGCTGAAAGTTATCTTTTCCATCATTCTTTACATCAGGACAGCTGTCGGCTACAACTGAGTGCTCAACAGGCCACCT
The DNA here is from genome assembly GCA_006410615.1 of Neotragus moschatus. NCBI lineage: Eukaryota > Metazoa > Chordata > Mammalia > Artiodactyla > Bovidae > Neotragus > Neotragus moschatus. Next base: position 1,408 of record SJYA01009984.1, read on the forward strand.
TTTGGGCCATCCACTGTACTGTGTTGATGAGTTATTATTTTCACTGGTAACAACTGCTATTACCATGCTCCAAACAGCAAGTGTTGAACTAGAGATAGGCCTACAGTGGTCTCATCAGTCACAGTCTTATGTTTGACAGTCTTTAGATGGAAATTCCCAAAGAGAAAACAGGTATTTGTCATGCAATGTTTTATTTCAAACTCTCAATGACTAATGTCATTCACAGTTGGTAATATAAGTGACATGCTGAGCTTAAACAAATAGATTATTTTGCTTTGAATGGTACAGCTGTGTTTTTCCTCTGTTTTAAGTACTGAGCAGGAGGTATTTTCTAATAATTTATGTTCAGCTTTTCTTCCATGAGAGAGAGCTTAGAGATGTACACAGTGACATTTGTAGCCAAATGACAATAAATAAAAGATGGTTCTGTATCCTTTCATTAGAAAAGTATTTAATTTGGGACCACAGAAATAGAAGGATGTAAGGTGGGCTGAGTCTTGCCCTAAGTAATTCAGAAGTCATTTAACATTATCTAGCAGCCTTTGTCTTATCACTTGTTAAGAAATGATGAACTGGAGCAGACAATCAGTAGAAGGGTTCAAGACACTGTGTGCATTTAATAAAATCAGGCAGCACTTGGTAAATATTTTGTGTGGGAAAACTTTGAAGATGGTTCAAAAATGACTGTAATATACATAATATGAGTTATAGAGTGTCCACTTGTGGTCAAGGACTTGTGCATTATCAAGAATATCAGCTTTCTCACCCAATGATACAAATTAAAGCCATTTAAAAAATAAATTATATATTCCATTCTTATTATAAATTAAAAAATAAAATAAAACAGACATCATGCTCAGTAAGGATTCTGAATATCAACTCACTGACTCGTATAGGTTTTTTCCTTTCTATTTCTACTTTTATTTTCAAATTCTGGAAATACATAAATCACACATTAAAAAAAACACATAAATCATTAGGAGTCATACAAAGTCCATAACTTTCCGTTGGATGCATCTTTGCCAGGAAAGAAGAGTCTTTTGTTGAGCACAGCTGTCATCATAAGACACAGATGTTTCTCCTTCTGTTTTATGGACTCTACTTAATTGAGATGTCTGATTATTAATTTTTAAACAAAGTAAAACATTTATGAAATATTTATGCAACTTATGAATATTTATGAAAAAAGTAGGATTACTTCCTGTCCTTGGGATTTTCTTCACTTTCTGTTTCTCCCTTTTTCCTAAACCAAATGGGCAATTTCAAATTTTTTAAAAGGAGTTTTTGCTGAAAAGAATTCTGACAAGTAGGATGGTTAAGAATTATTAATACATCCAAAGCAAGTAGGGAATTTTAAAGACAGCATAATCAATGACAAAAGTTCAAACCATGGCTCAGAAAATGATTCAGGGTTGAAACATTAGTGCTTTTAAGGCACTAGGTTAGCCCCAAATTAGGAGGATGATTTATGAGATTAAGCACAATAATGAGTAAGAACAGGAGATCACAAATGATATATAATGAGTTAGGTAAGAATTTTAGTACCAAATCCATTAAGAACTGTAGTAAGCCAAAAGTTTCTTTTTATGGGTTACTAGCTGTGTGTTTTGAGAATGAGGCTGCAAACATGACTAGACAATACTGGAAAAATTCAAGAATAGATTTTCATCTGTTCATCTATTCATGAGCTTATTCATTCTTCAAAAGACTATTTATGTGTGTTGATGGCTCTGAATACTAAAATCACATAATTATATGTGATTAATTATGACCACATAAAAGTTAGTATTAAAATGGAAATAGCATGCATTCTGTTCAAAGAAGTCTTTTAAATCAAAATCTTCTATTTTTTTCTGTCTTTATCAGCAATCCATTTGAAGTCCTACATTTCCCCCACCAATAACAGCCTTATTTGCATAATCACCTTCATTGATTTTTCAACTGATATATGCAAAAACTTCAGTTACTCTTCAGAGAAATATATTGGGTGAAGAAATCCAATCACAAAAGGTTATATACTGTAGGATTTCACTTATGTAACACTAGTGAAGTGACAAAACAGTAGGAATGGAGGATGGATTAGTAACTGTCAGGAATTAAAGGGGGTGTGTGAGGATTTAGGTATGACTCTTAAAGAACAGCAGGAGGAATCCTTGAGATGATGAAAATGTTCTTTACAATGATTATTTCAGTCTCTATATCCTGGTTATAATGTTTTACTAGTTTTGCAAGATGTTGTTAACGGATGAAACTGAGTAAAAGTTACATAAGATCTCTCTATTATTTCTGACAACTACATATAAACCTGAAATTATTTCAAAACAAAGATTTAATGTAAAAAGATAGTTAATCAATAACTAATCTCAAACCTTTAGAAAATAGAAAAATAAGATTAAACTCAGCAAGCAAAATGAAAATGTAATAAAGATTCAAGTTCAAGTCAAACAAATAAAAATAGAAGCTTAATGACCCCAAACTTGAGTCTTGAAAAGATCAACAAAACTGACACATATTTAATTAGTGAATAAAAAGAAAGACTACACACATTATTAAATTTAAAAACAAATGAAGGTTAGTACTACTAACCCTAAAAAAATAACAACTTTGAGAGACATAACTTTATGCCAACAACTTCTAAAACATATTTACAGGACAAATTCCTAAGTAAGACACAGACTGCATTTGCATTCGCATTGCATACTCAGTTGTTCAGTTGTGTCTAACTCTCTGTGACCACATGAACTGTAGCTCACCAGGGTCCTCTGTCCATTGGATTTTCCAGGCAAGAATATTCCTCCTCCAGATTATCTTCCCAACACAGGGATCAAACCCACTTTACCTGAATCTTCTGCATTGCAGATAGATCTTTACCACTGAACTACTGGGGAAGTAAGATATAAATTACCAAGATCAAAACAAAAATGAATAGAAAATCTCAATATAACAATTAGAATAAATTTATTGAATTAGTAACTAAAAGTCTTTCATAAAAGAATTTCCAGGACCACATGGCTTCACTGGTAAATTCTTTCAAATATTCAATTGAAAGATATTACTAATCCTTCATGAACTTTTGCAGAAAGTAAGAGAAATAATTCCTAACTAATTTTGTGAGGCTCATAGTACCTTATACAAAAACCAAACAATGAAATCTTTAAAAAAGAGAGAAAAAAATGTAAAAACTACAGATTAACATAACTCAGGAATATAAACATAAAAATCCTCAGTAAAATATTAGCAGACTAAATCCAGCAACATATGAAAATGATTGTATACCATGACTAAGCAAAATTTAATCCAGCAATGCAAGATTGTTTTAATATTTAAAAAGCAATCAAAGTAATATACTATGTTATCAACAAAGAACTAATACAACATGCTCATCTCAGAAGATAAAGAAAAACCGTTTGAAAAAATTTAGCATCCCTTAATGGATGGCATCACTGACTCGATGGGCATGAGTCTAAGTGAACTCCGGGAGTTGGTGATGGACAGGGGAGCCTGGCATGCTGTGATTCATGGTGTTGCAAAGAGTCGGACACAACTGAAAGACTGAACTGACAGACTGAACATGCCCTCTTAACATACTGTAAATTGTGTGGATTATGTAGCACTAGTTGAGTTGACATTATGCTAACACTTAAACCTTCTAATAGTCATCTGAACATGGCTACTGAGCTTTCTCTTGGCAAAAGGGGATGTAATATCTCCCATTCTAAAAGTTGCTGGTTGTTTAAATGGAATTTTTTTTTTTTTAATTCATTTTGGAAGACTCTCTCAGGACACAAAGTACAAAAGAAGACTCTCAATTTTCAGAAATCTCTGAATTTTTTATTTACTCTCTATTCTTATTGTCACCTCTCTCCTCAATGCTGCTACTTTCAGGTTAGCCCTCTAGTTCAGTTCAATTTAGTCGCTCCGTCATGACTGACTGTGACCCTGTGGACTGCAGAATGCTGGGCTTCCCTGTCCATCTGCAACTCCAAGAGCTTGCTCAAACTCATGTCCATCCAGTCGGTGATGCCAACCATCCATCCCATCCTCTGCTCCCCCTTCTCCTCCTGCCTTCAGTCTTTGCCAGCATCAGGGTCTTTTCCAATGAGTCAGCTCTTCACATCAGGTGGTCAAAGTATTGGCGTTTCAGCTTCACCATCAGCCCTTCCAATGAATATTCAGGACTGGTCTCCTTTAGGATGGACTGGTTTGATCTCCTTGCAGTTCAAAGGACTCTCAAGAATCTTCTCCAAGACCACAGGTCAAAAGCATCAATTCTGCAGTGCTCAGCCCTCTAAGTGGTAGATTATGTCTTATCCTCAACTCTATCCACTGTCTCTAGAAGTGAAATAAGTATCTTCTCCTGCACTTTTCTACTTCCAGAGTTTTCTCACTTGCTTTTCCTCTCACCTTTCCAATTTGGAATCACATGCCATTAGAATTTGTTAACTTGTCTTTTCAACTTTGGTCGGCATGTTCCCTTATTCTATGAAAATTTTACTTTCTGATTTCCTGTCAATATTTGTAATTCTTCCCCTGTCATAATTTTGGTTTTCCATGAAATTCCTCATCCTTAGTTATGTGACATACTCATTTTCAATACTCTTGCCTCAATTACTCAATTTCATTAATTCAGCTCCATGTCATTACCCATAATATAAATGATTATAATCTAAATTTTAAGTTGGTCATCTTAAGTGAACTGTCATCTTTCCAGTTCACTCCTTTAATACTACAACTCCAAAAACTTATTGGTTCCTTCTGGTCCTGCAATCTCATATAATATGCAAACTTCATTCATACATAACACTCATTTATCAGCAATTCTACCCTGAAAGTATCTAAATGAATCTCACTATTATTATTATTCACCCAGCTCAAGTCAACTCATATTTCATCTGAAATTTTAAATATTCTCTTCTTTCTTCCACGTTTGCTATCACTTGTAATCTACTCTAAATACATAAACAAGAACATAAAATAATTGAAGTCATATCACTCATCTGCTTAGTTACCTTCAGTAACTTATGGTCTCACTGTGAGTGAAAGGTAGAGTTATATAACACTTTACGAAACCATGTATATGCTCTGCCTGGTGTACCATTCTGAGCACATTGACAATTTTTCTCCCCTTCACCTTGTTCCAGCATTATTGCTGCCCTAACCTCCTGGTGACTTGAAAATGCCAAGGATTTTCTTACATTAGATTCCTTAAATGTGTTTTCTCTGACTGAAAATACAAATCTCCAGACATCCACTATGATTGCTTTTTTACCTCTTTATACCTTTCACTCAAATGCTACTTTCTCCACCACAACTTCCTTGATTTCCTTTGTTAAAATTAAATGAAACTCCTAGTTTACTTTTCCTGGTTTGCTTTCTTCACAGAATTTATCTGTGGAGAAAGTAGGAAAAGCCACTAGACTATTCAGGTATGACCTAAACCAAATCGCTTATGATTATACAGTGGAAGTGACAAATAGATTTAAGGGATTAGATTTGATAGACAGAATGCCTGAAGAACTATGGACAGTTCATGACATTGTACAGCAGACAGTGATCAAGAACATCCCCAAGAAAAACAAATGCTAAAAGGGGACATGATTATCTAAGGAGGCCTTACAAATAGCTGAGAAAAGAAGAGGGTCTAAAGGCAAAGAAGAAAAGGAAAGATATACCCATCTGAATGGAGAGTTACAAAGAACAGCAAGGTGAGATAAGAAAGCTGCCTCAGGGATCAAGGCAAAGAAATAGAGGAAAACAATAGAATGGGAGAAACTAGAGACCTCTTCAAGACAATTAGAGATACCAAGGGAACATTGATACCAGTTAGTCTTTATTATCAGGAAGCTTCCAAAAGCCTCCTATCCTTCTCCATCAGAGGGCAGACAGACTGAAAACCACAATCAGAAAAACTAATCAATCTCTTCACATGGACTACAGCCTTGTCTAACTCAATGAAACTATGAGCCATGCCATGTAGTGTCACCCAAGATGGACAGTCATGGTGGAAAATTCTGACAAAACTCTGTCCACTGGAGAAGGGAATGCCAAATCATTTTAGTATTCTTGCCTTGAGAATTCCATGAATAGTATGAAAAGGCAAATAGATAGGACATTGAAAGATGAACTCCCCAGGTTGGTAGGTGCCCAATATGCTACTGGAGATCAGTGGAGAAATAACTCCAGAAAGAATGAAAAGACAGAGTCAAAGACAAAACCACATCCAGTTGTGGATGTGACTGGTGATGGAAGTAAAATTCCATGCTATAAAGAGCAATATTGCATAGGAACCTGGAATATTAGGTCCATGAATCAAGTCAAATTGGAAGTGGTCAAACAGGAGATGGCAAGAGAGAACACTGACATTTTAGGAAACAGTGAACTAAATGAACTGGAATGGGTGACTTTAACTCAGATGATCATTATATCTACTACCGTGGGCAAGAATCCCTTAGAAGAAATAGAATAGTCAACAAACAAGTCTGAAATGCAGTACCTGGATGCAATCACAAAAACAACAGAATGATCTCTGTTTCCAAGACAAATCATTCAATATCACAGCAATCCAAGTCTATGCCCCAAACAGTAAAGCTAAAGAAGATGAAGTTGAACGGCTCTATGAAGATCTACCAGGCCTTCTAGAACTAACACCAAAAAATATGTCCTTTTCATTAGGGATTGGAATACAAAAGTAGGAAGTCAAGAAATACCTGGAGTAACAGGCAAACATGGCCTTGGAGTACAGATGAAGTAGGTCAAAGGTTAATAGAGTTTTGCCAAGAAAATGCACTGATCGTAGGAAACGCCCTCTTCCAACAACAAAAGAAAGACTCTACACATGGACATCACAATTGACATATTGGCCCATACCAAAATCATATTGATTATATTCTTTGCAGCCAAAAAAGGAGAAGCTCTATACAGTCAGCAAAAACAAGACCAAGAGTTGACTTTGGCTCCTTATTCAGAGTTAAATTGACTAAAGTAGGGAAAACCACTAGACCATTCAGGTATGATCTAAATCAAATCCCTTATGATTATACAGTGGAAAAATAGATTGAAAGGGTTAGGTCTGATAGACAGAGTGTCTGAAGAACTATGGATGGAGTTTCATGACATTGTACAGGAGTCAGGGAGCAACACCATCCCCCAAGAAAAAGATATGCAAAAAGGCAAAATGGTTCTCTGAGGAGGCCTTAAAAGTAGCTGTGAAAGAAGAGGAACAAAAGGCAAAGAGAAAAGGAAAGATATATCCATTTGAATGCAGAATTCCAAAGAATAGCAAAGAGAGATAAGAAAGACTTCCTCAGTGGTCATGCAAAGAAATAGAGGAAAACAGTAGAATGGGAAAGTATAGAGATCTCTTCAAGAAAATTAGAGATACCATGGGAACATTTCATAGAAAGATATGCACAATAAAGGACAGATATGGTATGGGCCTAACAGAAGCAGAAAATATTAAGAAGAGGTGGCAAGTATACACAGAAATATACAGGAAAGATCTTCACGACCCATATAATCACAATGGTGTGATTACTTACCTAGAACTAGACATCCTGGAATGTGAAGTTTAGTGGACCTTAGGAAGCATCACCAGGAACAAAGCTAGTGGAGATGATGGAATTTCAGTTGAATCTCCTAAGAGATGATGCTGTGAAAGTGCTACAGTCAATATACCAGCAAGTTTGGAAAACTCACCAGTGGCCACGGGACTGGAAAAGGCCAGGTTTCATTCAAATGCCAAAGAAAGGCAGTGCCAAAGAATGCTCAAACTACCACACAATTACACTAATCTCACACAATAGCAAAGTAATGCTCAAAAATCTCCAAGCTAGGCTTCAACAGTATGTGAACTGTGAACTTTCAGATGTTCAAGCTGGATTTACAAAAGGCAGAGAAACCAGAGATCAAATTGCCAACATCCTTTGGATCATCAAAAAAAGCAAAAGAATTCCTTAAAAACATATACTTCTCCTTTATTGACTATGTCAAAGCCTTAGACTATGTGGATCACAATAAACTCTGGAAAATTCTGAAAGAGATCAGAATACCAGACCACCTGACCTGCATCTTGTATACAGGTGAAGAAGCAACAGTTAGAACTGGACATGAAACAGCAGACTGGTTCCAAATGGGAAAGGGGTACGTCTGGGCTGTATATCATCACCCTGCTTATTTAACTTATATGCAGATTACATCATGAGAAATGCTAGGCTGGATGAAGCACAAGTTGAAATCAAGATTGCTGGGAGAGATATCAATAACCTCAGATATGCAGATGACACCACCCTTATGTCAGAAAGCGAAGAAGAACTAAAGAGCCTCTTGATGAAAGTGAAAGAGAAGGGTGAAAAATTTGACTTAAAAGTCAACAATCCAAAAACTAAGATCATGGAATTCATTCCCATCACTTTGTGGGAAAAAGATGGGGAAGCAATAGAAACAGTGAGAGACTTTCTTTGTTTGGGTCTAAAAATCCCTGCAGATGGTGAATGCAGCCACGGAATTAAAAAAGGTCTGCTCCTTGGAAAAAAAGCTATGACCAATTTAGACAACATATTACAGGACATAGACATTACTTTACCAGCAAAGGTCCGTCTAGTCAAATCTATGGTTTTTCCAGTAGTCTTGTATGGATTTGAGTGTTGGAATATAAAGAAAGCTGAATGCCAAAGAATTAATACTTTTTATCTGTGGTATTGGAGAAGACTCTTGAGAGCACCTTGGACTGCATGGAGATCAAACCAGTCCATCCTAAAGGAAATCAGTCCTGGATATTCATTGGGAAGACTAATGCTGGGGCTGAAACTCCAAAACTTTGGCCACCTGATATGAAGAACTGACTCATTGTAAAAGACCCTGATTCTGGGAAAGATTGAAGATAGGAGCAGAATGGGATGACAGAGGATAAGATGTTGGGATAGCATCGACATGAGTTCGAGTTAGCTCCTAGAGATGGTGATGGACTGGGAAGCCTGGAGTATTGCAGTCCATGGGGTCACTAAGAGTCGCAGTCGACTGAGCAACTGAACTGAACAGAACTTATCACTTCCAATATATCATGGGACTTCATTATTTATTTTGTTATGTATCACCTGCACCATAATGTACACTACATGAAGGCAGAGCTTTATGTCATTTTTGTTCACTGTGGTATACACAGTACCTATCACAGTATATGGTACATGGACGGCATCCATTATGAATGAATGAATGTTAGTCTCATTATCTTTTATATTTAATTTTCCATTTTCTGTCTTCAATCCTTTGAAATATGCTCACAGAAAGTAGCAATGTTCAGGAAGAAAAGTTTAACCTTTTATTTCCTCTTACAATCTTGAGACTTTATTATGTTTTATTTTACCTGTGGCCTTTAACAAAATTAATTGTGTTCTTGCTGTTGTCAGTTCTGATGCACTAAGATAATCAGACCTGAAAACTTACTTGAGAAAAGTACCTTCCTTAGTGCTCTAGGATTAAGATGAAGCAATCTTCTGCATCCTCATTTAGCTTTTATTTTACTTTTCCCTCTTTTTTTCTTTTGTTTTCCTTTCTTACATTTTGCATTTCGTCATTTATTGGAAATCCTAAAAATGTCATAGTATAATCTATTTTGAAATGTGAATTACTTTCTAGTTTGTATTGTATGAGAGAATTTTTGCAGTTTGAATTTTCTTAAATCATTACACAGATACATTATATTCCACACATCAAACTAAAAGGCAATTAATTGCATGTTGGTTTTAAATATGAGACACAATGCCTTTATCTCAAGGAATGCTGCTAATGATATATCAAATATGATTATGCTGTAATCACAAAGGGCATTATCTATGTGATGAATTTTAGGAAGTTAGTCAAATAGTTCCTTATCAATTTTATTCAGTCAACACACAACTTAGGTCATTATTTATAAAGGAATTTCAAGAGGTAAAAGAAAAACATGGGTGTTGGTCACTCCATCAAAACTGACATTAAACTTAAAAAATGATAAGAATCTATTATTTTGGAACTCTGTACTCTGATCTCCTCTTCATGTATAACAGCCTTGGCGTGGCTAAAGGGGCTTGTGTAACTCAGTGAATCTATGTTCTATGCAGTGCAGGGCCACTCAAGATAGACAAGTCATATGGAAGAGTTCTGACAAAATTTGGTCCACTGGAGGAGGAAATGGCAACCCACTCCAGTATTTTTCCTGGAGAACCCCATGGATAGTATGAGAAGGAAAAAATATATGACATCAGAAGATGAGCCCCTGGGGTTGGAAGGTGTGCAATATACTACTAAGGAAGAGTGGAAGGCAATTGCTAATAGCTCCAGTGAGAATATCTGGTTGGGCTAAAGCAGAAATGATGCTCAGCTGTGGATGTATCTGGTGGTGAAAGTAAAGTCCTATGCTATAAACAACATTGCATTGGAACCTGGAATATTAGGACTATGAATGGAAGTGGTCAAGCAGGAGATGACTAGGTTGAATATCAACATTTTAGGAACCATCAGACTAAAATAGGGAATGGGAGAACTTATTTTGGGTGACCATTTTATCTAATACGGTGGGCAAGAGTCCCTCGGATGAAATGAAGTAGCCCTAATTGTCAACAAAAGAGGCTGAATTGCAATAAATGGGTGTAATCTCAAAATGACAGAATGATCTCAGTTTGTTTCCAAGGCAAATCATTCAACGTCACAGTAATCCAAGTTTGTTCCCTGACCACTAATGTGCAAAAAGCTAAAATTTACACATTCTATGAAAACCTACAAGACCTTCTAGAACTAACACCAAAAAAAGCTGCAGTTTTCATAATAGAGGATTGGAATGCAAAGGTAGGAAGTCTAGAGATAACCAAAATAGCAGGAAAGTTTGGTCTTGGAGTACAAAATGAAGCAGGGCAACGGCTAACAGAGTTTTGTCAAGACAATACACTGGTCATAGTAAACACCCTTTTCCAGCAACACAAAAACAGTGCCACACATGGACATCACCAGTTGGTCAATACCAAAATGAGATTAATATATAATGAAATGTTTTTGATCTTTAAATTTCCGAGAGTAGACATTACAGACATAATTTGGTAAAGTTTGTGGAGTAGAGATCACAAAAATAAAAGTCATTATATATATATTTTTTAAGTCATTCTCTTTAAAGACTGGAAAAAATTGAGCAGAATACAGCTTTACTATATGTAACATTTCACTGAATGGTTGACTAATTATCAGTTCCATTCTCAAGCCTGCTACTCCTACTGCTAAGTCACTTCAGTCGTGTCCAATTCTGTGCAACTCCATAGACAGCAGCCCACCAGGTTCACCCGTCCCTGGGATCCTTCAGGCAAGAACACTGGAGTGGGTTGCCATTTCCTTCTCCAATGCATGAAAGTGAAAAGTGAAAGGGAAGTCACTCAGTCGTGTCTGACCCTTAGCATGGACTGCAGCCTACCAGGCTCCTCCATCCATGGGATTTTCCAGGCAAGAGTACTGAAGTGGGGTGCCACTGCCTTCTCCTCTCAAGCCTGAGATATGCTTTTACAAGACTGAATTCCAGTCTTGACAAAACTATATCTCCAAGATTCATATAGTTAGCTCTTAGTTCTATAAATGACACTTCAAATGGAAGATGATTCATCAGTTTCAAATCTTTCTTGAAGTATAATACAGGATGAAAATTAACCTGGCAAATNTCTCAAGCCTGAGATATGCTTTTACAAGACTGAATTCCAGTCTTGACAAAACTATATCTCCAAGATTCATATAGTTAGCTCTTAGTTCTATAAATGACACTTCAAATGGAAGATGATTCATCAGTTTCAAATCTTTCTTGAAGTATAATACAGGATGAAAATTAACCTGGCAAATATAATTAACATTCATGGGTTATTAATTACTCTTGTAAGAAAGGTGTGTTCATTTTAAAGGGCTTGATTAAAGCACACATTTCCCTAATTTGACAGTGTAAATGAAATATGTGGAAATATTTAAATAATTTTTGTTTCACTTTGTTACAATTTAAAATGTTTCTCCAGAATTTGATTTTGCACCAGTCTTTCTACTTTATCCAAGCTTGTATTAGCCAGTTCAGGCTATAACAAAATACCATAGGCTGGCTGGCTTAAATAAAATATATCTATTTCTCATAGAGAAAATTCTCACAGTTCTGGAAGGTGGAAAGTTGATCATTAGGGTGCTCATAGACTCTGATCCCGGTAAGGGCCTTCTTTGACTTATAGATGGATGCCTTCCTTCTGTATGCCCACATCAGAGAGAGAAAATGCTAGCTATGCTCTCTCTTCTTCTCTTTATAAAGATTCTAATCACAACATGGAGGCCCCACCTGACTATTTATCTAAGTTCCATTACCTCCCAGAAGTTCATGCTCTGTCACCGAGTCGTGTCTGACTCTTTGAGATCCAATGGACTATAGACAACCAAATTTCTCTGTCCATGGTATTCTCCAAGCAAGAATACTGGAGTAGGTTGCCATTAACTTCTCCAGGGATTCTTCCTAACACAGGGATTGAAACCGAGTCTCTTGCATCTGCTTAATTGGGAGGCAGATACGTTTACTACTGAGCCACCAGGAAGGTCTGGACACGTACCTCCAAATACAAATCACCTTGGGAGTAAGGGGCTTCACATATGAATTTTCAGGAGTCCAGTTCAGTTCAGTTCAGTTCAGTCGCTCAGTCGTGTCCTGTCTTTGCGACCTGATGAATTGCAGCAGGCCAGGCCTCCCTGTCCATCACCAACTCCCGGAGTTCACTCAGACTCACATCCAT
>SJYA01009985.1:0-14172 GCA_006410615.1 Neotragus moschatus
ATAAGGGTGGTGTCATCTGTATATCTGAGGTTATTGATATTTCTCCCGGCAATCTTGATTTCAGCTTGTTTCTTGCAGTCCAGCGTTTCTCATGATGTACTCTGCATATAAGTTAAATTAACTGGCTCATTATTCCTTTCCTAGTACTACCAGGACCTGGTTTTAAAGAAAACAATGTAGCTGTTTAGGAAAACTGGAGGTTGGCAGAGGAAGGTAAGGTTAGACACCAGAACTTGGTCACCAAGTATGGTACAGTCCCAAAGAGTCGGACACAACACAACTGAGCGACTGAACTGAACTGAAACTTGCAATGTTTCTTAGAACTGGTACTATGTAATGCTTTGGCATTTCCAAAATAGACTGATACAGTTTTTATAAAATAGCACGGAATGTATTCTATTGACTGAAGAAAAAGGCACAATTCTTGCTTTCTGTGGGCAGACCAATAAGGTCAATTCTATAGATACCTCTTTAATAACTTCCCGTTTTCTAATTCTACACTATTTGTGTCTATACAGAGCTTGGCATTTAATAAGCTTGAGAAGATTAAAATTTTCTGTTCAAAATCGTTCTGTTAAGCAATAAATGCATGTAGATTAGTTGCGTTAACAGTCCCAGACTTCATCCCTGTCTGGTCCCATCACATTCTTTGCCATATGATTTTGAAGCTCTCTTCTCTAAACAGGTAGCGTCCTGGTCCTCAACCTGGGATGCTGGGATGCGCTTCAGTCTACAGAATGGGAACGAAGAAGCACCAGCTCCCAGCCAGGCATAAGCGTCACGGGCACTTCCCTTCCTCGGTCCCGACTGCGTCCCTGGGCCTTGGAAACTCCCTAGGACTTAGGCTGCTTGAGAGTGAGAGGCAGGCTCCGCTGCCATCTCAGTCCCAGCACAGCCATCAGACTCCAGTGAGAGAGAGAGCTGAGTGGTCCCCTCTGAGACCAAAGAACTCCACAGCTGAGCACAGTCTGAATGATTTTTAAAATGCTTACTGTTTTCATCTACCTGTGACGTGGTTTGTTCTGTAGTATGATTGTGACAACAGAAAAAAAAAGAAAACAGTAAAAACAGGAAGTAAAGGCCCTCTGTTACCTCCTACCCCCATCGAAATACACAGACTGTAAAAAAAATTATTTTTAATGGCCAAAAAGGTTTGGGGGCCAATATCTCCTCAAACTGCCATGTTAGGGTTGGAAATGCAGTCTTCCCGAATCTCGTACTCCAAGCCATTCTATGAAATAAATAAAGGAATAAATAAAATTTTAAAATAATAAAAATAATTTTAAAAATCACCCATACATACACGCACAAAAATCAACAGGCCTGACACCCTTTGAGAAATTTCCATTTCAGTAGCACAGACTTCTGTCATATTGTGTTGGTAAAACACAGTGCTGCGCCTCTAGAGTTCAAAAATACGGGAAGTCTGAAGATGCAATTGGCACATTGGGAGAAATTTTAGAGCAGGGCAACTTCCTGCCAGAGTTAGAGCTTCTTGGTTGGTTGCTCCTGGAGCTCCGCCCACACCCAGCATGGGGTCTGTTTCTGGAGCTGCTGACATATTTAAGCACGGGTACTAGAGACCTGGGCTTCCCTTGAGGCTCAGCTGGTAAAGAATCCGCCTGCAATGTGGGAGACCTGGGTTCAGTCCCTGGGTTGGGAAGATCCCCTGGAGAAGGGAAAGGCTGCCCACTCCAGTATTCTATCCTGGAGAATCCCATGGACTGCAGAGCCCATGGGGTAGTAAAGAGTCAGACACGACTGAGCGACTTGCCCACATTGGAGACCTGCTCCAGGAGGCAGAACTCCCACGCTTTGGAGACGGTAATTTCTAACTTACCAGTGATTGTCAGCTCTCCCCTTTGATTGTATCCCATGTCCGGTACCCACTGAGTAACAATTTAGAACTTAAGTTTCCTGACCTTCATTATTATCTGGGCACTGCTGAAATTTGGCACTGCTGCTAAGTCGCTTCAGTCAGGTCCGACTCTGTGCAACCCCGTGGACTGCAGCCTACCAGGCTCCTCCGTCCATGGGACTTTCCAGGCAAATGCTCCATGAGAAGAGATCACTTGATGTATTATAACAATTAAGATAATGATAACTATAATAATAAGACATAGAAATACAGTTCAGAAGGAAGACACAGTGTTTTCTATTTTAAACAAGCCTGAAGAGAAAACTGACAATATAGAAAAAATGGGCTCTCCTTGGGTCCAAGAAGCAAGACTGTCTCGTTACCATGACCCTTCTGACATCATTCTTGCCACATCTTATGGCCGTTTACACGGCACAGCTTCAAATTCTCTCAAATTATGTAAAACAGACCTTCTATTGACCAACCACAGTCACTCCCATTCTTGAAACCTACCCTCAGAAAAGAAACAGTAACGAATGGGAATTGGAAGTGGCAAGAAAGGAGAAAATGGTTAGGGAAGACAATATTGAATGTCACGGACTGCTCTGAAACACCAGAAGCCTATTTTCTGATGCCCACGTTTGACAGTACTGTGCTTAGATGTTAAAAGACACAAATGGTGAGCTGTCTAAAATGTTTAGCTACAGAAGTTGCTAAACTATCCGTCTTTGGGTGGGTGTCTCCTGCTGAGGAATGCTGCCTTCCTGTGTGAACCCAACCTTGCGCTCTGCTCAGGTTCATGGCGCCGTGTTGCTCCCCTGAGCTGCCCTTCCCAGCCCTCGCTCCTTGTGCTGTTTGGAAGTCTCTGAGGAAGGGTGGAGTGAGTCCCACAACCCCTGCTCTCTTGCCATTCTTAGCCGCCTGCAACCGTTCCTGGCTGCCACGGTTTATAGACTTGGGTTCAGTGGCCTTGCCAAATAACGAGCGTCTGGCTCATGAACCCTGAGGTGGACTCCTGTTAAATGGAAACGTGTCCACTCCACCATATGAAAGCAAAGAAGGGGCTCAAAATGGCAATGTGTGAAAAGTCAAGGTTAATGGAGTGCAAGGTTTTTACAAGGGAACCGCCACCCTGCAATGACTAATTAAACTGAGTGAGGTCCAGATGGCAAGCATCTTTAAAGATGCCAATTATAGATCCGCATGTTTTTGCGTGACACTGTTTTCCTAGAAAGATTAGGTAGGAATGATGGCTGGTTTTTAGTGTGAGACACCATTTTCTTCCATCAGCGACCTGGCCAATGTCTGCCCTTGGCTAACTATACGTGTACGATGGATGTAACCTCACAATATACCGCAGGCAGAGAACAGACACCACGCAGGTCCAAATATTTGTGGCCAACCCGGAAAAAGAGAGTGGACCTCTGGTGAGGAATCAAGTTTCCCACCTCTGCGTGGGCGCAGTTAGGACAGGCTTGGCTTCCAACGATTTAATTAAAAAATACTTGTTGGATGTGCCTGAGTCCTGAAAGCCACCTCCTGCAGGAAGGGTCCTGAACCGGTCCAAAGACACAAAAGATAAGGAGGAAAAGAAAACTCCTGACAAGATGCAGCCAGGCTGAACAAGGATAATGGTTTAAGCTAATGAGGTACGGGACAAGTTCGAATGAGCTGGAGTCGAATTCTTCCACTTTGGAATTTAGAAAAGACTAAATCTGTGTTGATCCTACTTTATCCATCTCTCCCACTCTCTGCCTCCCCTGACTGTGTCCACAACAACAGTGTAAAAACTTAAAAGCAAACATAATAAAATGAAAAACAAAAAATAGTAAAAATGATAATAAAAATTTAACAAGAGAAGACAAATGTAACTTTTTCTCGTATTGAGGCTTGTATTTAAACAATATTTCTCAATCTGAAAGTGTTAGTCACTCAGTCCTGTCTGACTCTTTGCAATCCCATGGACTACAGCCTGCCAGGCTCCTCTGCCCAAAGGATTTCCCAGGCAAGAATACTGGAATGGGGAGCCATTCACTTTTCCACAGGATCCTTCCAAGTCCAGGGATCGAACCTGGGTCTGCTTTGCAGGCAGACTCTTTACCATCTCAGCCACCAAATCCATCCTTTGCTTAACAGTCCTGCACAGGCTGATTCTACGTACATTATTAAAGTAGTCTATGTTCAAAACACCTTGACAAACTCCAGATTAAGCTGAATTAAGATTGCTTTGCTCCAGCACTTATTAGTTCCTTTACTGCACCATGATGCATTGTGGAATTCAGGAAAGGGATGAGATTCTGTATACGTGCCCCGCCACAAATACACATGTCTATACATCAATGGCTTCTAGAATTTACACTTTTAGGTTTTTAAATTTTCTGTCCCTGTGCACCGAGTGTGGTACTAAATAATTAAGGCCTCCAGGAGGAGGGAAAATGAGAAAACCTGACATTTGGGAGCGTTAATCTGGCAAGGGACGTAGGACATGCTGGAACAAAGGGATAGATGAAGGAAATTGGTTCAGTGTCTGCTTTGTTCCTGGACATAATCCTTATGCAAGACCAAGAGGGAGGCACGGATACAAGTCATTCCAGTGCCAACCGAGTGGGTCTATGGAAACATCTATGTGCTAGGCATCAAGACACAGGTCAAAGATAATTCTGAGGTTTCAAGATGGAGGAAAAAATATACTAATAAAACCGGGGCAGGCACCCCGGGGAGAAACTCAGTTTTGCATTTGTGGAATTTGCAAGAACGAAAGATTCGTTTGGTGTTGTGTTGATAAAATGGAGGGCGAGCCTGGCAACACTAATGCGTGATTCTCGGAGGTAAGATTTGTTCCAGATCTTAAGGGAAGAGATTGCAAGGCTTTTGATGTCAGTGATCGACTTACAAGGCTATACTGTATAAGAACTCAGGTAATAAAATGACAGCTGGAAACGTCTTCAAGGGGCTTAGTTGGTATTATGTCACCTGACAGAATCAGATACAGAAGTTAAGGGGTGTGTGTCTGAGAGTGTGTGTGCACAAATAACTGCTGGAGAGATAAAGGAAACTGGAACTGAGCTGACTTTCATGGAAGTTAATTATAACAATTTGGGTTGATATTAATGAGCGTGTATTAAATCCAAGAAATGTAGAAGGAAATCAAATGTCTTCAAAAAAATCTTATTAAGCAGACACCACCCTCCCCTTGAATAAACAATCTTATTGAGGCATAATATGTGTACCTTAATATTTACACATTTTAAAGGTAAAATTCAGTGACTCTTAGCAAATTTCCTGCGCTGTGCAACATCACAACCTCTTTTAAAGCATTTCTTCCTCTCAGTAAAATCCTTGGTGCTCAGCTCTAAGCAACCAGTAATCTACTTTATTTTGCTAGACACTTTCTGCAGGTACTATTTTAGCTTCATTTTAATTCTGAGGAAAATCTTATTTTACCTCTTTTTTAGTTCTAAGTAAAACTGTCCCAACTGGTATGCAGCCGTATAAGAAATAGGATGTCTTTGGAAATCATTAGTAAACACCACCACCAAAGAAACAGAGGTTGCTAGAAACACAGTATCAGTATCTCCAGTGTGGGAGACATGTCTTGCAATAAGTTACTATTTTCCACCTTCAAAAAAAGCAGAGAACTAAAGTTATGTTTCAGCATATGAAGCAAGATGTGACAAGAAACCTGGGATGGGGAAGAAGATAAACGTTTTACGCGGAGCGGAGTTTTCAACCACCGGCAGCCTGGCTGGCTAGGTGAGTCTGCAGAAGACAGGATTTGGCATTCGTGGGGAGAAACCCTGGAAGGTGACTGCACTGCACAGCCAGCCACTGCGGTCAGCCAGGTATGTGACTCTGGCCCACCGCTGGGGAAGGGGGCAAAAATGGACCACGTGGAAACTGGCACTCAGAGCAACTGCATCTGGAAGGCAAACTTTCCAGGCTGCTGACGGCTCAAAATGTCAAATTGTTTGAAAAAGCAAACACGGTGACATAACAGATGCACGAGTGAGGTTTTCAAGATGTTCCCAACGTAACAGTGCGCAGCGGCTGGCACGACCTCCCTCTTCCCCACCCCAGATCCTGCCCCGATATCCAAAAAGAGAGGCGAAAGAAAAGGAAACTTTGAGACTTCAGTAAAGCTGTTGAAAACCCAACTACACTGACTGGATGTTTTTCCCTGCTCTTCCATTCACACAGTAATAATTGAATATTCTCTGTTAAGCTCAATCCTTTTACAATATCCCAGTCTTCTGCATTTGGTAAGTGGTACATTCCTAAACTCTGAAAAAAATATATTCTAAATAGTTTATATGTATTGAGAGATTAAGCCTCATGAATATTACAAAGATAAGGCTCAGACAAAAGTAGAGAAGTCTGTCCTAAATTATCTTAAGAATGGAACATTCCTTCAGTCATTGATAACTGAGGCCGTAAAGTAGCAACTGGACATTTGAGATAAAGAGAAAGTTGCTAAGAAGAAAGAGATGGTAAACCTTTCAGGGATTTTTAAAATAGTGTGATTATACAAAGCGTTACCTGAAAGTGGTGGTTGCTCAGTCGTGTCAGACTCTGTGTGACCCTGTGGACCGTAGCCCACCATACTCCTCTGTCCATGGGATTCTCCAAGCAAGAATACTGGGATGGTTAGCCATTCCCTTCTCCAGGGGGTCTTCTCGACCCAGGGATGGAACCTAGGTCTCCTGCATTGTAGGTGGACTCTACCATCTGAGCCACCAGGGAACCCCACAGCATATAAAGGTGAGCTCTTATTCTCTCAGAAGACACTGTATTTGTGGTTCACTGGAAGGTTGCTTGGAGTTACAAATATGGTTTCTTTATTCTCACTCATCCTTAAAATAATATGATGAGTGTAATAAGCTCATAGGCACATGCTTTTGAGGCCAGTGGAATAGGATGTCTCCCCAGTTCCTATCTGGCAAACGCCTTCCAGCTTCTGAAAGTCCCCTTCATCATTCAGCTCAATGCCTGGCGTTCCATTGTCTTTCTGAAGCACAGCATTACCACTCTGGTATCAAGTCTATCATGCCATGAAGCATTTTTCCTTTTCACACCTCCTCACTTTTCTTCTGTGTTTATATAAATGATTGATAAACCAAAGTCCGAGCAATACGAGCGTGGGCCCTTTGAAAATGCCATCGGTGTTAGGCATTTTCACTTTCCAGTCTTCTCATTGATATGAAGAAGGCAGTTGTTGCTTTGATGTCATTTAGTCACTAAACTATGTCCAACTCACTTGCGGCCCCATGGACTGTGGCGCGCCAGGCCCCACAGGATTCTCCAGGCAAGAACGCTGGAGTGGACTGCCTCTTCCTCGTCCAGGGAATCTTTCCTTATCCTGGGATCCATCTGCATCTCCTACGTTTCCTGCGCTGGCACATGGATTCTTTACCCCGAGCCACCAGGGAAGCCCCAAAAATGCAGAGACCTAGATTCAGCGAGGAACTTACACGGAATCTCTCTCTGCTCTGTATTCATCTTTCCTGTGCTTTTTGGAGGCATTTTTAAAAACTAAGACTTTCAGAAAAGCTGTTTCAGATTCACTGCGGATTAAAGGGAAGATTCAGAGGTTCCCTCCCTTCCTACCCGCTATACGCACGGCCTCTCCTGCCAGCAACCTCTCCAACCAGAGAGGGACATGGGTTACAACTGACGACCCTACACTGATACATCATAGTCACTCACAGCCCATAGGTTACACCACGGTTCATGCTTAGTCTTGCAAATTCTGTTTCTGGTCAAAAGCTGGAAGACTGGTTCCCATCATTATGGTATCATACAGAGCATTTTCACTGCCCTGAACGTCCTCTTAATAGATGGGGAAACAATGGAAACCATGAGAGGCTTTATTTTCTTGGCCTCCAAAATCACTGCAGATGGTGACTGAAGCCATGAAATTAAAAGACACTTGCACCTTGGAAGAAAAGCTATGACAAACCTAGACAGCATATTAAAAAGCAGAGACATTACTTTGCCACCAAAGGTCCATCTAGTCAAAGCTATGGTTTTTCCTATAGTCTCGTATGGACATGAAAGTTGGACTATAAAGAAGCTGAGCGCCAAAGAACTGATGTTTTTGAACTATGGTGTTGGAGAAGACTCTTGAGAGTCCCTTGGCCTGCAAGGAGATTCAACCAGTCCATCCTAAAGGAAATGAGTCCTGAATATTCATTGGAAGGACTGATGCTGAAGCTGAAGCCCCAGTGCTTTGGCCACCTGATGCAAAGAACTGACTCATTTGAAAAGCCCCTGGTGCTGGGAAAGATTGAAGGTGGGAGGAGAAGTGGATGACACAGGATGAGATGGTTGGATGGCATCACTGACTTGATGGACATGAGTTTGAGCAAGCTCTGGGAGCTGGTGATGGACAGGGAGGCCTGGCCTGCTGCTGCCCATGGGGTCACAAAGAGTCGGACATGACTGCCATCAGTAGGTTACACGGCTCCATTCCTGGGGGTTGTTCAGAGGTGACTGGGGCATCAGCAGTTATACATTGTTCAACCTTATTCTAATGGCAGCAGTAGGAAGGTTGCTAGGAGAAGCAAGCAGGGAGGTCCCAAGGCACAGGCTCCCTCTCGGTCTCTAACTGTATCATATATGCCAATGGCTATTGGGGAAGTAATTCACGTGGGCAATCCCCGGAGTCCAGAGGCGAGTCATGGACTCCATTGTCTGATGGGAGGGTTAGCACAGGGTGTGGGGGGGTACTTAAAGGCCACTTCTGCAATCAGTCATCCTGCCAGCCAGGGGGTGGCAGGCTACTGACATTTTGGGTTGAATTTTATCAAAGCCACACAAAACCACACTAAATTAAAATGCTGAAAACATATCACCAATATCAATATGTACTGTTCTACCTAACTGCTTTAAAAAGTGGCAGCGTTGGCCTCTTGAGCTGAGTCATGGCTTATCCGACCTATCTCAAGGGTTCAACTTCAGAGTATTTCGTTTCTCACTGTCTGTCGTAAACATCTTTGTCCATTCATCTTCCACCTATCCACGATTATTTTCTTATACCGCCCTTCAGCCAGCTTATTATATTTAACCTTTCCAAGGCTTTCAAAAATCCAGCCTTTGTTCATTAGAAAACATGGAAAAAGGACATTGCAAAAGATGGAAGGCCAGGCTAAAACCTTGACTGTTTGTCACTGCTACTGCTACTGCTGCTAAGTCGCTTCAGTCGTGCTCCACTCTGTGCGACCCCACAGACGGGCAGCCCACCAGGCTCCCCCGTCCCTGGGATTCTCCAGGCAAGAACACTGGAGTGGGGTGCCATTTCCTTCTCCACTACTTGTNGGCCTGGCCTGCTGCTGCCCATGGGGTCACAAAGAGTCGGACATGACTGCCATCAGTAGGTTACACGGCTCCATTCCTGGGGGTTGTTCAGAGGTGACTGGGGCATCAGCAGTTATACATTGTTCAACCTTATTCTAATGGCAGCAGTAGGAAGGTTGCTAGGAGAAGCAAGCAGGGAGGTCCCAAGGCACAGGCTCCCTCTCGGTCTCTAACTGTATCATATATGCCAATGGCTATTGGGGAAGTAATTCACGTGGGCAATCCCCGGAGTCCAGAGGCGAGTCATGGACTCCATTGTCTGATGGGAGGGTTAGCACAGGGTGTGGGGGGGTACTTAAAGGCCACTTCTGCAATCAGTCATCCTGCCAGCCAGGGGGTGGCAGGCTACTGACATTTTGGGTTGAATTTTATCAAAGCCACACAAAACCACACTAAATTAAAATGCTGAAAACATATCACCAATATCAATATGTACTGTTCTACCTAACTGCTTTAAAAAGTGGCAGCGTTGGCCTCTTGAGCTGAGTCATGGCTTATCCGACCTATCTCAAGGGTTCAACTTCAGAGTATTTCGTTTCTCACTGTCTGTCGTAAACATCTTTGTCCATTCATCTTCCACCTATCCACGATTATTTTCTTATACCGCCCTTCAGCCAGCTTATTATATTTAACCTTTCCAAGGCTTTCAAAAATCCAGCCTTTGTTCATTAGAAAACATGGAAAAAGGACATTGCAAAAGATGGAAGGCCAGGCTAAAACCTTGACTGTTTGTCACTGCTACTGCTACTGCTGCTAAGTCGCTTCAGTCGTGCTCCACTCTGTGCGACCCCACAGACGGGCAGCCCACCAGGCTCCCCCGTCCCTGGGATTCTCCAGGCAAGAACACTGGAGTGGGGTGCCATTTCCTTCTCCACTACTTGTTACCAATAACTAAGAAAACGAAGATGAAAAAGACAAAATGAAAATAAAGATAACTATAAAACGATCATAGAACCCCACTTGTTAACAAAGAAGGATGTGCACGTATGTTCTCAGTGTCCGTTTGCAGGCATCGAATACACTGCTTCCTAACAGTCCCTGCAGGGCCCTCTCTTACGGCGGACGGCCTCAGCCTGGGTGGCTGGGGCCGCTTCTTCACGTGGCTTCTCCATCACGTTGTTGGAGCAGGGGCGTGCGATGGTCTGTACAGCCTGAATCAGGGGCCTCCGGGTCTCGCTTGGTCTGCACAGGACTCTCCCACCTTCACGCCCTCCCCATAGACTCAGGGCACAGAGAGCGCGGTTCCCTCCGCGTGGTCTCACCCAGGTGATAATCCTGGTGCTGTGGCTCGGTTTCCCCACCGGCTTCCCGTCTTCCCTTGATCCACTAAGCATTTCCTCATCGCTTTCTTCCGTTTCAAGAACAAGGGAAAACTATAGCGCTTGAAGCGCGCCTCCGTGTTGTGGGCGCCCAACAGGCCAAACCGGGGAAGAGATAAACACCTTATTGTAGTCAAACTGGACGCGGTCCCAAAAGATGTCTAAAAGCTTTTGTCTGCAGAAAACTGAACTCTCGGGGCTGATAACAGTGACTGGATGTCAAAGGCATAATAAGAAATGAAGCCCTTTGAAAACAAACTGCAAACACCATAAAATCGTACTGTTTTCAACTTCCCTGTGCGGTGGCTTTGTTAGGCGTGTCCACGACGGCGGACGTCCAACGGAAGGCAGGAATCTGCTAAGCTTGTCTCGTGTTTATACCTGACTTCCGGAATTAAGGTTGCACACGTGACTTTTTTATTCACCCAGCATAACAGAACAGTTAACTCTGGGAGACTAGAAGAGTGGAAGGTTTGAAAGTATGCTTCCTTTGGTTGTTTTTCTTCATCTTAAGATAGCTGCATTTTCAGAAAAACAAGTCTACACTTTTCACCTTGTGTTTATAATTTTCCTATGGCTATGTTTCAAGCTCTTAATTCATTACTTTGCTTTCTTTGTGTGTGTGTGTGTGTGTGTGTGTGTTTTTAACTAGAGACACATGGCAAGACAGTGCTATATCAAATATTAAATTTGTTTTCTTTTAAATAAAGGGTTCATGTATGGAAATATTAAAGCAAAACTAGATGGAAGACCTAAAATCTGTATGTGACCTACGGTCATAAGATTACCATGACCATCATGATTTATTTTACTCCAAGCAGATATAGGATGGAAAATATAAAATCATTACACAGTTTACTTATTGTTTCTTATTCAAATTGATAATAAAGATTTAAAAAGCAAGTTTACTGTTTGAATTTCCATTTACCAGTTACTTAGAATCTTGTCCAGAGTAAAATGAAAAGTGTCAGAGTGTCTGGTCGGGTCCCCGAGTATTAGCACTCAGCATCTATGGGATCTCACTTTCTCTAAGGAAACAAGAAATGCTTCCATTCATAGAGAAAGACCAATTTCACTTTAAGCATGACTCTTGATGTCCATGGCAAGTCTGCTGACTGAAAAGAAAGTGTTTATTGATTCAACCTTTCCATAACCCTCTACTAAAGTAAACATGTCTGAGACAACTAAGCAAAACATCAGAGTTCACTCAACTGCCATGTGGCCTTCTTTGCTTAAAGAACTTGGCGTGGGCCACTGGTCTAGCCAAGGTCCCAGCAGCACCAGTGAGCTACATTTTGTGCCATAGTTAATCCTCCTTACCTTCAGCTGTCTCACCCATCACCGTGGGGACCTTTTCTAGAGTACTCCCCGGGGCCTGTCTCTCTTCAGGTAACTGCTGGTGGCTAAACGTTTAGTAGCATCCTTGCTATCATAAACACTGTTGCAGGGAGTGTAATTTTCATCTCATGATAAACTGATATAAGCATCGTCTGAGGAGCTGGGGGCGTAAGTCAGTCTGCACACTTTCGTCCACTTTGGGAAACTCTACCTTGTTTACAATGGAGTAATTGTGCACCATTCATGACTTTCAGGTCTCATTCAAACAAGAATTTTGTATTTTCAGCGTCCCAAACCCCCAGTTGGACATCATCTCAATTTTTATCGAGCTTCAGATTTACTCGATGCACATAACTGAGTGAAATATCTTTATGTTCTGTGATGTAACTTTCACAGTACAAGCATCACTAAGGCGAAAGCAGTTAGAGACATGCACGTTTGAGAAATATTATACTTACATCTACATCTCATTTACTCATCCAACAGACATTACTGTTCATCTACTCTGTGTGAATACCACACCAGGTGCAAAAAGATACAAGGAGAAATAAACATGTTCTCAAAAACTCATGGGCCAGCTCCCCAGGAGAGAACAGTAAAGATGGTATCATGCTGATTACATATGAAAATAGCCATCAGGAAAAAAAAAAAACTGGATAATTTTTTGATGTGTGTGTATTTTGTTAAAGAAAGACATGGTTCTGAGTTTTTCTTTCTTATGGTGATTTTTAGTTTCCATGGCTTCCAAAAGCCACTCTGAAGTACAGCTATAAGATTATGCCACCCTTACAGAATATAGTTTCTTTTTCTCTTCTATAGCAGTAAAACCAAATACTCAATTAAAGCTATATAAAGCTACAAAGATAATCTTAAGGCATTAAAGAAAGTCTTAGGACATACTCTCTGTATATCATTTAAGATTATCCTCTTTGAGGAGCCAGAATCCGTTTATCACATTCTGTTCCTCGTGATGGTATTATAATAAATGATCTGAATGAGATTTAAACAACTTGGATCAAAAATAACATCTGATAGCATGACTTTTAGAGTATCTGAGTATAAAAGTATACATTGGCAACACTGGATGATGGAACACTGTAATTTTAATATCAGCTCATTTCTCAGTCACGTGGAGCAGAAGGTATCACTCACTGGTCCTGACAGGGCAGCTGTCCCACCAGCTTAGGTTCTTCGATTGTGGAATTTGATCAAGCAGCTCAGACCTGAAGTCACTGGAGAAAATACACCATGTAGTTTCAAGACATCACTCAAATCTCCACTTTAAGGGGAAGGCGGATAAAGGTTTATTCTTTCGGCTTTGTTCTAAGAAGGTAGATTCTGCTCAGAGCCTGCATTACGTGAAGTCCAGAGGAGTTACAGCGTGCAAGGAAAGTAGCCTACCAATAGCAAGAAAATTTAAATAGCTTCAATATTTTGTGAGCATCTTTGGGAAATTTTTCAAGAGATTACAAAACACGTGGTTAACATGATCAGGCTGGTGCCCCTGTGCTCGCTAGTACCAGATGCAGAGATTTCTCTCCGCACGGTCGGATTCCCTGGAGAGCGAAGCACGGCATCCCGTTCCCTCACCACCCCTGCATCTGTGAGTGCGTCGCTGAACTTTCAGCCTTAAATGGTCCAGACCAACAACCAAACTATCAAAAGTGGTTTTTAAGGATGGGTGTTCTGAAATGTGTCTGCTTCGGTTAGAAATCCAGTTCTTGCTCTATATAAGAGGACACGTTATTCAATTTCCATGTCTGGATGTCCTAGTCTTAAAATTTCATGATAATAGAAGTGATGGGCTGCTGTTGGGGTTAGATGAGAGAACCTATTTTGAGTTTAGAAAAGAATGTGAACTATGCTTCGCAACACTCATCACTGCTCTTGGAGCTGAGTTCTGTTGGCGCCTGAACTGCGAAGGCGCAGAGGAGTGAGGGATACTCTCTCCCGTGTGAGGTCGAGGGGGGAGCAAGGGAGACAGAGAGAGGGGGCCACAGAGACAGACAGCAGACACACCAGAGAGGTGCAGAGGTCACATCCGTGAAGAAGGAAACAGGCATCGCACTCAGATGCAGGTAATCTGAGGAGGATTTAATTAACAGGACTTGATAACCCTCCTAGGCTTAATGAAGGGAGGGAGGGAGAGTCGTCACTTGAACTGGAAATGAGAGATTCCAGGAACTCCTCGCATGGGTCTGCCCGTTGCAGGAAGACACGGCCTTTGGTTGAGAGATGTACTCAGGTGAGGCGTACGTGCAAAGGGTGCCCAACACCCCGGTCTCGCCCTCCTCACATCCGGTC
>SJYA01009986.1:0-13854 GCA_006410615.1 Neotragus moschatus
TCCTGCTTGGCTAATGGGTTCTTTATCACTGAGCCACCTGGGAAGCCCCTCTTTAAACAGAAACACACGTAAAACAAAATGATGTATTGATCACTTGGTAAAAATATTGTAACCAGAAATTCACAGGAACCTCACTCTGTATTTTGCCTAGAAGTAGGAATAGTTCTTCAGGGTTTGCTAATTCAGTGTTGGCAGTGACTTTATAGAATAAAACTACCATGAATAAAAAGAATCAACTCTGTTTACTTTCTTCCATAAAAAGATTTGCAGTAGTTGAGGGTTAGTGATAAAAATGCAGTCACGTAGATAAAAGAAGAATTAAAAACCAGCAAAAACTGAGTCATATAGTTCAGAATTAAAGAGAATAGTTTAAATAAGAGAAACTTGATGATTATTGTATTTAAGCCAAAAATTGAACTCGGATCTTCCAGGCGAAAAGATAATGAGCCCTGTAGATTTTCTTGTCAAATTTAAAAAAGTATATATACAATTTATTGAGAGAGACATCTTTTTCTATTATGAGTTCTAAGAGTAACTTCATGGCACAAGCACAGAGGAGATAATGTTTCTAATGGTGGTTTTATAAGCGATGTAGAAAAGGACCTTATGTAATTGCTAGTGTATTGACAAGAAAGCCCAAGGCATAAATCCTATTTTGTTGTTCTAGGAAGGATTTCTAAAGGGATCTGAATGTTCTGTATATTTCTGGGATGCTGAAATGAAATGCAGTACTATCACATGTATTATGCTGACATTTATGTTCTAAAGAACTTCAGATGAAATGATAGTGATGGTGGAGTTACTCAGCTCTCTGGTAAATTATAGGAGGAGATAGATCGGAGGAGGTTACTGTTTTGGTGTCTTTGAAATCACTGTGGGGGAAGGGGAGGGTGGGCTGGAGTGGGAGAGTAGCATTGACATATAGAAGCAGAATAGATTGCTAGAGGGAAGCTGCTCGGTGGCCCAGGAAGCTCAGCTCGGGCTCCGTGATGCCCTGGGGTGAGAGGGGAGTTGGGGCTGTGGTGGGAGCGGGCTCACCAGGGAGGGGCTGTGTGTTTTCACAGAGCTGGTTCACTGTGCTGCGCAGCAGAAACTAGGAGGCTCAACACTGTGAAACAACTACACTCCAATCACAAAACTCAAAATATAATGAATTTTTTTTTTAATAAAATAAAACGTAGAGAGAGGCCGTCTGTACTCGCCTGTGGATTGGAGAGTCAGCGTGAGGTGACCAGGGGATGAGGAAGGCCATGGCCTCCAACTGACGCCAGACAACTCCACTTAGAGCATGTTGCTAATTAGAAATACTGTGCTGCTTGTGAGGCTGAAGATACCCTCCCAGCTTTGACTCTCTTAAATAGCCATGCTCATTTTTATGTATTGATTAATCCTACCACTGGCACTAAGAATTTTCTGGTAAGATATGGGGGAAAATATAGAGTATAGGCTCAAATAGTGAGTAGAGAAATGTTAAAAAAAGAAAACAACTCAGCAGAAGCTTATAAACTCATTTAAAGCTTCCCACATATATTTCATGAATTGACTTTAAAAAAGCCCATTTATTTATTCATTTGTTTGGTTGCGTAGGGCCATAGTTGCAGAACGCAGGCTTTATCGCTGAGCTGCTCAGACTTAGTTGCCCTATGGAATCCCATCATATGGGATCTTAGTTCCCGGATCCGTGACTGAACCCTGTCCCCTTCATTGGAAGGCAGATTCTTAACCACCGGACCACCTGGGAAGTCCCGTGAATCGATTTTTCCAAATTCTTGAGCTTAGTTTGTCCTGATTTAAATACTAACCCAATTCTTGTCAAAATTTATGAAAATAAGTGTTTACAGCTGTTTCATAACCCTATATTATCAGCAGTTTTATATAGAGATTTTTATATAGAGTGTTGGGTCTTCATATTATTAAAATATTAAATGGGAAAAACTCATAGAACTTATTCAGAAATAAATGTACAAATTTTGCCCTGGACTCTATGTAAGGAGATGTTTATGTAGTAACAGGCTGCCAACCTACAGAGAAAAATAAATAAATAAGGGCTTCAGAAAACTGAGAAAAAAACGTTTTTTAACCATTATGATTTACGAAAGATATAAACAATTCAGTTTTTCTATTTTTAAAATAAGAAGAGTAAACAAAAAAACTTGATTCAATTAGATGGAACAAATACAATTGAATGGAGATGCAATTTGATTTGTTGAAAACTATTTGAGTTTTATGCAGATTAATTCCTGGTAATGCTTTACCAGAATGTGATAGATTCTGGAAAATATCTACTAAATCAAATATGCATAAACATGTTAAAAAGCAAATAAATTTCATGGTGTGGGGATGGGTGGAAAAAGTAGGGAGATGGAGGGGTATCTGTTTCAGTGGAGTACGAATGATGTAAAATCCTCAGTGATTCATGGCCTTTTAGACACAGTGTTGGTGTAGCTCTAGCCTTTTCTACAGATCTTCTAATTTTGTTCTTTCTAAGAGAATGCTCACTTTTTAAGGAATAAAGAAGAAAATAGAATATTTAGATAATGGCACAAACATTGCCCTACAAAGACGGAGACCAACAATGACAAGTGGAGATGGAGACATAACCCAGCCAATAGCACCTCTGGGGCACTGTATTTTTTTTTTTTTTTTTTAATGTGGACCTCTTTTGAAGTCTTTAATAAATTTGCTACAATTTTTTTTTTTAATGTTTTGGTTATTTGGCTGCAAGGCCTGTAGGATCTTAGCTCCCCTGGTAGGGATCAAACACACACCCCTTGCCTTGGAAGGCAAAGTCTTAACCACTGGACCACCAGGGGAGTCCCTGGGGGCATGATAGTAAATGTTCATTCCAGAGTTGACTTTTTAAAAGCCTGGATTGGAAGTTGTAGTACTGGCTGCTCGGAAGAGTCAATGTGCGATGAGAGAAAGTACAAACGAAAAGTCAGACGTGGGGGACCATGGGGAAGTCAGGCTTGCCTTAACTTCAGCTGCCCTACTCTGGTTGCACTTGGACTGCAAAGGATGCTTCCGTGCTTCCCCAGCACTCCCAACCCAGTATCTGCTAGAAATCCCAACTGCTGTTTAAGGAGTCTGTGGCTCTCCTCTCAATGGAATGATAGTTTCTGATCCACTGTTTTTAAAGCTATTAATTTTCAAAGACCAAACATTAGCTTTCACTTGTCATATCTAACAGATAAACCCTTTAATCCTGCTCACCACATCCTGCAGTGTAAAGTGGGCAGATCCTTGGTGATGCACGGAATGTGTAGACCAGAACCGATTTTGGAGAAATCTTTTAAAAACCATTCACATGAGAAAATGAAATATTCCTGTCTCTGATAAGCTGTGAAAATAGTACAGATTTGAGAAGTGAAGTGGCATTCTGCTTCTCTCTAGCAAATATTTACTCCTACGTTTTAAACACTAGACTAGCTAAAGGTAGACTCGATTAGAAACTTAAGTCAGCTAGTTAGACCATTTGCCGTTTAGCGAAGTAGCCCCTCTACACAGAGGCCATCAGTCATGTTTTGTATTAAGACCCCTAACTCTGAAGGGCGATCAGCAAACTCCTAGATTATCTCATTTTGTTCCTGGTCCAAAACCAACAGAATCTGGGTCAGCCATATTACAAAAATAGCTTCCCTTCTAAAACAGAATTTTACAGAGCTTGTCTAAGAAGTGGAGTCCCAATTTTATTCTAAATACAATTACATTTGCATAAATGTCATAAACAACTGTCCTGGAACAGAAGGGCTGCATTGTACTTCACCAAGTGAGGTATATACCTGCATTTTTACTTAGAAGGAAGCACAATACTGACCACAGTGTCCTGTTTCACAGCTCAGGGGCTGATTTTATTATATGAAAACGCTCATTTATTGTTCTTCCTTTTTGCATCAATTTTCATGCCCAAATACAAATGCCCTGACGTTAGGCATTTATATTCTTGAAGATACTACAGTGATGCCTTGTACTTAAACACTACAGGCTATGGATATGGACAGACCTGAATTCAAACACCAGGCCTGCCAATCATTAAATGTGTGGTTCTGGGCAAGTTCGCTAATGTTTCTTTGTTTCAGCATTTTCATTTGGAAAACTCCCAGAGCTTATTGTGAGGATTAAATTAAATTTCCATTAATGTGGCTCAACAGGAGTTTGCTAATATTAATTCCAATTATATAGTCTGACAACTCAACAAGTGGTTGTTAATTTTCTACTTATATCTAACTGCCAGAGTATAATAGAATAAAATATTGGGGCAAATTTCAGTTAGTTTGGTTTTCCAAGTATATCATTTGGATTAGTTTTGTCTCCTTATATAGCCTTCATTCCTATTAGAAATTATTTATTTTATAATTTTGTTTTAAAAATATGAAATTCATTCATATGGTTCAAAATTCCAAAGATGCAAAAAGTTAACAGTGAAAAGTATCTGTCCCTTCCTTGTCTCCTGGCTACTTTTTTTCCCCAGAAGCAAATCTTCCAAATCCATTTTGTGAATATGTAATTAAACAATTGGATTCACATATTCTATTCTGTCTCTTTTTTTTATGCATGAAATTAGCATACTATTAGCTTTGCCAAAGCAATGCATGACATCCAGTTAAATGTGTAATATTGGGGACACAGTTACACTAAAAGATTAACTCTTGTATCTGAAATTGAAATTTAACAGAGTCCTGAATTTTATTTGCTAGCTCGGGCATCCCTAAGTCACTGTTCACATTGCGCAGCATCTTGTTTGTCTGCTTTTGGGTTTTGATTTTTTTCATGTTTGAAAAAAATCTAACTGGGATAGTTTTAAAACTGCCCATACACAAGTCACAGAATACAGACCAATTTCACTGAAATCCCTAATGGCTGTACTTGGGCAACAGAGTTTTCTTTCTGCAACTGTCTTTAATTGAGGAATAATTTACACACAAAAAATACACTCATTTCAAATGTACAGTTCAATGATCATTGATAAATACATACTCCTGTTTTTACTTAATAATATATTTTGGCAATCACCCAAACATGATTTCTTAAGTGTGTAGGTGCTTTAGAGCAAGCATTGTATTTTATTCTACTTTCTTATTAGCATTGAGCGCNACAGACCAATTTCACTGAAATCCCTAATGGCTGTACTTGGGCAACAGAGTTTTCTTTCTGCAACTGTCTTTAATTGAGGAATAATTTACACACAAAAAATACACTCATTTCAAATGTACAGTTCAATGATCATTGATAAATACACACTCCTGTTTTTACTTAATAATATATTTTGGCAATCACCCAAACATGATTTCTTAAGTGTGTAGGTGCTTTAGAGCAAGCATTGTATTTTATTCTACTTTCTTATTAGCATTGAGCGCTTCAGATGTTGTGTTTCAGATGAATGCAAGTTGATTGACCACAAAGTCCTTTAATGCAGTCATTATTTAGGTTTAACACGCAAAATGAGCAATGTTATCAATGAGTGTTTGCAACACTGATTACAAAGACATGCAGAAATTGCAAAGAATAGTTGCCCGCACTGCTTTACACCAAGGGACCACCTCCACCTACTGCTGTCTCCTCCTTGGCCAAGTGATGAGACCGGAGCTTTATCCACACTGTAGACCCCCCCTCCCCTCTTACACAGGCAGGATATGAGATCCAGGTTAAGTAAAATAGAAGCCAGGGAGCTACTAAGTGGAGGAGCTGGGTTTTGTTTTTTAACTAATTCATTTATTTTTAATTGGAGGATGCTCGCTTCATAATATTGTGCGGGTTTCTGCCGTACATCAACGTGAGTCAGCCAGACGCACACGTATGTCCCCTCCCTCCCGAACCTCCCTCCCTCTCCCATGTCTGACCTCACAGTCTCCCTCATGTCACCTCCCAATCTGGCTTAATTTTGAGACTCCAGTTCTCTTAACAGTATTTAAAACCTCCTATTTTTAACTTGGAAAAAGATCCAGAACAGCAGTTTCTGTTTCTCAGTGGATGACTACCTCAGCTAAAATGCCTTCTTGAGAGAATCAGCCAAGATAAACCAAACAGGAAAAATTCCTCTGGGCTCAAGTTTCTTTCATGACTGTTAAATCCTGTAAGGTCATTCTGGATTTTGTGCTTTTTTTTGGTTCACCTGCTTTGTATCACCTGAGCGTGACAGGCTTATAAAATTAAAAGTTGAACAAACATAATGACCAGTTGTGACTTAGCGGGAAAGGAAGCAGTGTCTCTTGCTAATGAACCGTAGCTTCCTGCTCAAACTCGATGTATATCATATGCATGTCTTGATGTATGACTAAATGAAGGGATTGAATTAAAACACTAGAGGGTGGGTAACTTGTTCTGCACATAACGAGCATGTTCTCTCTCTTTCTTTCTTTATGAAATGCATGGTGTCGAGACAGACCAAAAACAATTTCTAGTTTCTGCAGCAGAGAACACAATGTGAATATCTGTTTCACGGTCATTTCCAGATAATGATGTCTTCCAGTTAAGACACAGATTCAGGGAGGAGAGAAGAAACTGAATTTTATTTCCGGCTTAACTGCTTTCATCTATCTCCCTATTTATGGCACTTTTGAAAGTCTTGTGTGTAGCTGATGTTCAGTAAATGTTTATTGAACTGTCTTGACATTCTCCTTTACAACTGAGGGTATACAGTGTTCTGGGTATTTTGGCAACGTGGAGACATCCATGGGGCTGAATCTGAAAGCATGGTTATCGTGGAATCAGAGACCGTGAAGCTGCCGTGGGATCTTAAATCCTTTTAATTTTGACAACTTCAGTTCATGTAGAAGCATCTTTAGAAGAGCAACTAAGCTTGAAATCTTTTAACATTCAGCAAAAAGTACATGAGAAAGAACTCTTTAAGACCCAGTGAATCTCAGGGAGAGGCTGATGCTTGGCAGTCTGTGGCAATGCGGATTTACTTAAAAAAGAAAAAAGACATCCATGAAACCACAGTTTCAGTTATTCCAGCAGTTTGGCATTGGGTCTCAGCCCAGATTCCAAAGGATGATGCTGTGGCAGCATCAGAGAAATGGTAAGCAGCTTTCTCGAAAGGCTGAGAAAGGAGAAAAAAGGGGAAACCGATCACCTTCTTAATTTTTATTAATTCTCTTCGTGCTTTGTTTATTTATGAACTGGCCTGAAGTCTCCTCATTCTTTTTCAGAAGTGCCACAATGGGTGCTTCGCTGTCTCTTCACGTCTATGACTGTTAGTGTACCCTCTTTTCACTGAGAGCTCAGTCTTCAGAAGCTCAGAATGATGTATTTCTCTTGCTGGGAGTTTCTAACGTCTCTTTGGTCCAGACCAGGCCTGTCATTATCTCACACTATTTTCCACCTCATTTCATCCTCTGTCTTCAGGCCACCTGCATTTGAGTTTTCGGTAGCCTTTTGCCCATGGCTCCTTTTGTTTCTAGAATCAGGTTATTCAGGTACGTCTTCGTAAGTGCTAGCAGTGGGCAATTTGGTGTCTCCTCTTGACATCTCACCATTTTACCGCATCTTGTTTCAACACACAGCTTTAGATTTAGTGCATTAGTTAAAGTGCAAATTATTGTAGATTTAATTAAATGCCACCAGTAAAGAGCAGAGCAGTTTCCCCAAGTTAATTATTTACAGTAGCTTTTAGAATCTTAAGTGAAAGTGAAGTCGCTCAGTTGTGTCCTACTCTTTGCGACCCCATGGACTGTAACCTATCAGGCTCCTCCATCCATGGGATTCTCCAGGCAAGAATACTGAAGTGGGTTGCCATTTCCTTCTCCAGGGGATCTTCCCGACTCAGGGATTGAACCCAGGTCTCCCGCCTTGCAGGCAGATGCTTTAACCTCTGAGCCACCAGGGATGCCTGTCACCAGGGAAGCCCCAGAATATTAAAGAACTCAACAAATGTGGGCTGAGCCCATTTACAATACAAATATTTAGAACGTGTTATGAAATCCCTATGGCCAACAAGGAACAAAATGCTGAGGGGCAGAGAATGATAGGTTTGACTTTGTATCTTCCCCCCGCCATTGTTCCCAGGGTCCCTCCATCTGCCCGTGGACACTACTGTTTCTTCTTTACTTCCACTGGTACAAGGATGTCCTCTTCTAATCTTGTCCCCCTTCTCATGATCCAGTCAACAAAATATCTTGCATTTCTTTTTACCAGGTGCACCACTAATGAAAATTCGCTTTGGTGACAGTGGGAGTAATGAGTTAACTTAAGCCTGGGAAGGATTGAGGGCAGGAGGAGAAGGGATCAACAGAGGATGAAATGGGTGAGTGGCATCACTGACTCAGCAGACATGAGTCTAAGCAAACGCTGGGAGACCGTGAAGGACAGGGAAGCCTGGTGTTCTGCAGTCCATGGGGTCACAAATAGTTGGACACAGCTTAGTGACTAAACAGCAGTAATAATGAGGAAACTAGTTAATATATTATTAATACTTTCTTGGTTAATTCTTGCCCTAAGGCAGTTAAAATTATTTCTTTTACTAGACTCTTTATGAATGTCTATTTCATCATGACTTCATGAGAATTTAAGGCACTGTGACTTGGGCAGATGCTGGGGTCCAGGAAAGTCTCAATTAACCTCAAAATAACTGTCCACTGAGGCCACTTAGTGAACAACTATGGGGAAAAAAGATATGAGAACACACAAGATACAGTTTGCATTGTATCACACAGGGAAGATCAACCATAACCCTTATTTTAAAAATATGTGGAGGTTGAAACATAAAATGGATGAATTAAGTAAAAAGTTTCCTAATCCCCTGTAAGAAGCCTGTAATACAAGTTCTGAGAGTTTAGGGTAGCTAAAATTTGTCCTCAAGCTGACCTGCCTCCAGAGTCTAATCCCTTACTGAGCAATTAAATTTATTCTCTTTCCAAGAATCAAGTCCAGAGTGAAAACAGTGGCTCAGTAGCAAACTTCATGCTTCAGTTTACATATAATGTGAATTATTTGTATGTTCTGGTGATAAAGCTTTCTTGAATTTTCCTGAAATACTAGCCCTTTTTGTACATTTAAAACATGATCTTGCTCTTATTTGAAGTACAGGTTACTTTTACCATGTATCCTTAATAGTGAATAGCCAGTATAATGCATTGCTCCATTAAGAGCTTGCATTCTAGAGGAAATAGTGAGTGACAATAAACAAGAAGACAGATACCAGTGGGGCAGAAGAGCTAGTCAACAAATTAAGGTAAGGTGCTGCCAAGGGCTTCCCTGGTGGCTCAGACAGTAAAGAATCTGCCAGAAATGCAGGACACCTGGGTTCAATCCCTGGGTTAGGAAGATCCCCAGGAGAATGGCCACCCAGTCTAGTACTCTTGCCTAGAGAATCCCATGGACAGAGGAGCCTGGCGGGCTACGGTCCTTGGGGTTGCAAAGAGTCAGACACGACTGAGTGACTAACATTTTCACCTTTCATGGAGAGTGAATGGAAGCCTTCTTTATGTTTGGGTGCCCTCCAAGATCTCTCTGATGAAGAAACATTTAAACTGAGAACTGAATGATGATAAGGAGACAGCTTGTGAAAACTAGCAGAACAGGGAACTTCCCTGGCAGTCCAGTGGTTAAGACTCCATGCTTCTATCGCAAGGAGTGGGGGTTTGATCCCCAGTCAGGGAACTAAGATCACGCGTGCCTCACACTGCAAAAGTCCCAAGATGGAATGAAACTTGGCTCCTTCAGGAAAAGAGAGTTGGTAGAGGAGGGTCAGGGGAAGGTTATATGGCGCTTTGTAAGGTAAAAGAACTTTGGGGTTTTTGTTCAGTTTGATGGAATGGCATTGGAAAATATTAAGCAGAAGAGTGGCATGGTCTGACGTACATGTTTGAAAGATAGGTCTGCCTGTTCTGTGGAGGATGGATGGGGCAAAGGCAAAGTTGGAGACCTGAAGACAAGTTAGGAAGCTCTAATTAATTTCAGTGAGCGTACAGTTTGTGCAGATTAATGTCCTTCTGCGAGTGAAAGGGGAGGCTATTAATAGAATAGGAGGGGGAGACTGGGACTGGCTGAGCCTCCAGGATCTGTGGTTGCTTGCAGCTTTTACCGTTGTTCTGGGAGGAAGAGTGGCAGAACCTGTTAGATCACTTCATTTAATCCCCACTAACAAACACCCAAAGTGCCCAGCACATAGTAGGTGTCCAGTACATGCTTGCTGAGTGAGTGAATGGGTACATGAGGGAATGTGGAGAAACCAGCCTCCTATCCTCATGAATGTTGCTGTCTCACAAGGACATTGTGCAGTCTCGTTTTGGTTCTATTAATAAAACCCACACTCCTTCTTTCAGTTTTTTCACGCAGCCCTGCATTGTTGCTGCTCTTTCCCCGTTTCTAAGCCATCTCACACATACTTCCATTTCCTTCCTTCATCCTTTCCTCTCTCCTGGGGTGAGTGTCCTACATACAGACTTTCTGTAAATGTGTTGGCTGCACTAGTTTTTATCAAAGGCAGAAATCAGAGAGGCCACAGAGAGTCTAAGCATCCCCAGGCAACTTTTTGATCTTCTCTTTGAAGCATCCTGTGCCATTTTTAATGCCCAACCTTGGAAGGCCTCCACCTGGGCAATCTGTCAGAGTTCATTTAACAAGGCTGGTGCCCTAACGTTCCACTTACTCCTTTGACAGGGGACTCCATCCCTGGTCCTCTTCTGTCCCTCCAGGAAGTTAGTACCACCTTTCTCCTAGGTAAAGAAAACTAGGAGTCGTGTCCGTAAGACCGCATCCCACTCTTTACAGGTAGAGATGTTTTTGCATGTCGTATGCGTGCATGCGTGCTAAGTCATTTCAGTCGTGTCCGACTCTGTGTGACCCTATGGACTGTAGCCCACCAGGCTCCTCTGTCCATGGGATTCTCCAGGCAAGAATACTGTAGTGGGTTTCCTTGCCCTCCTCCAGGGGATCTTCCTGACCTAGGGATTGAATCTGTGTCTCTTACATCTCCTACATTGGTTGTGTAAATTTTGTCAAATTCTCAACATAAATGACCATCTCAGTCTCCTACTTTGCATTATGGGCACAGAAAAAAATTCAGATTTGGTAATTCTATCAAATTTGTATTTTGTTTTTAAATTTGGCTGCTCTGGGTCTTCACTGTGGCATGCAGACTTCAGTAGTTGTGACACACGGACTCCAGAGCACACACAGGCTCTGTGGCTGCGGCACCTGGGCTCCTAGTTCCCCAGCCAGGGATCGAACCTGCATCCCCTGCTTTAGAAGGCGGATTCTTAACCACTGGACACCAGGGAAGTCCCAGATTTGTATTTTAGATCATAGATATTTCTGGCTTATTTCATAGACATTCAAAGCAGACACATCTTCTGACTAGATCAAGTTGAATATTAATAGAAAACTGGCGTTTAGGGAGTGTATACACAGGCCTAATGACCTTCCTTCCATGCTTGGTGAAACTGCATACATATGTTCTTGTGTGTGTGTGTGTGTGTGTGTGTGTGCATGAGTGTCTGTGTGCATATATTCCAGCTTACATTCTTATGCCCATTCCCCATATTTTATCCTACACATTTATGTGGCTTAAGAGAATGTAATTCTATCTACCATGAGATAGTGGATCATTTGCTGACTTCTGTAGTCATTCAGTGGTGACATATTTCCTGTACTTGGAGTTATAAAACTATTTCTGCTTAAGATTCTAGGGAAATTCAACTCCTTGAGATGATGTTGAAAGATTTCAAGGTATATGCTATCATTTGCTTCACTAGGGGAAAGGTCATGAACTTAGTGTTAGTCTCTTGTTTGTCATTATGTAAATATGAACTGGAAGATGAGCTGCTGAGCAACATTATCAGAGAAGAGCAGAACAAACTTTTTTCTAAAATATAACCCCCCAAATAGACACTTCCCTGTGACCAGGGGCTTCCCTGGTGGCTCAAACAGTAAAGAATCTGCCTGTGGTGCAGGAGACCGCGGTTCAATCCCTGGGTCAGGAAGATCCCCTGGAGAAGAGAATGGCAACCCACTCCAGTATTCTTGCCTGGAGAATCCCATGGACAGAGGAGCCTGAAGGGCTACAGTCCATGGGGTCACATAGAGTCAGACACGACTAACACTTTCACAAATAGTCACACATGATGGTGCATTCAACAGACATGTTTAGAAAGAGCAAATGTCTTTTGTTATTCTGTGTAGCGAAAAGTTATACTCCTGGAATTTAATATGCAAGCTTTTCACTTTCATAATTTTTCCTCTTATTGTAATAATCTACCAAAATGGGCTTGAATTTCAGCAGGAAAACTTTTAGTTTAACTATATGGTCAAAGTTACTGGAACCGTAAGAAGCAAGAGAGTGAAAGAAATATATTTGAATTTTCCTTTTTAAAAACTTGATGGAAATGATATAGGGAGAACATTCTTTGATGTTGCAGAAATTGATTTCCAAGAATTTCTTCAAGGCACAGACCTTCTATAAACCAGACAGTATCAGATACAGCAAATGTATTCTGCAGGTCAGGTAGTTTATTGTGAGTTTTCACCCTAAAATGCTAACATTTATCTTTCAGTACTTTGACTTACCATAGTGAATTATGATATTTGTCCTTTTGTCCAAAAATGTGTGTGTGCTAAGTCGCTTCAGTCATGTCTGACTCTGTGCAACCCTATGGTCTGTAGCCTGCCGGGCTTCTCTGTCCATGGGATTCTTCAAGCTAGATTATTGGAGTGGGTTGCCGTGCCCTCCTCCAGGGGATATTCCCGACTCAGAGATTGAACCCACATCTCTTAAGTTTACCTGCATTGGCAGGTGAGTTTACCACTGGTACCACCCGGGAAGCCCTTTGTCCAAAATTACCAGAAAGTAAAATGTAAATCTTTAATGGAAAATACAATTATGTTTTCCCTCAGGCAGGAATGGGCACCAGGAAAGTGATTTTGCAGAGAAGAGACAAAATGGAAGCTGGTCTGTGTTCCCACAGCGAACCATGAACTTTCCTATCGTTTCAGGTCAAATCTGGAAAATACAGGCAAAGGTAATTTCAGAAGAACTGTCTTATCACAAGTGTTAGGTTATTAAAAATCCAAGCCTCCACCTTCATTTCTTTGCTAAAACTGTGACTCTTACAGTGAGAACAGTTACTATGGATAGGAGCTGTCAAGAGGGTTTCCACATTGAAGCCCCTTTTTCAGTTTAAGGAAAAATTGACCAAAGCATAATGCAAAATTTGAGTAGCAACCTTTTCATTTCAGTAAACCACACATGGTTTTGCATGCCTCTTACCTTTTCTCAGCCCCAAATTGTTAACAACCAAAATATGCTCACTGCCTCTAAAGTTGAAGAATATGGTAGAAAGCAAGAAGCATGCTGCCCTCTTAGGACCCTCTCTGTTGTCAGAACCTTAATGGGCTCTGAATGAGATACTAAATAGGCTGCCTTCTGCTCTGTTCTGATGAGTCTATAAAAGCAGAAATGTGGTATGTATATTACCAGGTTGTGGTTCATACATACAGTGGAATATTACTCAGCCATAAAAAAGAAATGCAATTGTGCCATTTGCAGAAATGTGGATGGACCTAAAGATCGTCAGTACAGAATGAAGTAAGTAAGAAAAAGAGAAACAAATATCACATCATACGGCTTATACGTAGAATATAGAAAAATGGCACAGATGAACTTACTGGCTAAGCGGAAATCAAGTGACAGAAGTGGAGAGCAAACGTGTGGCTGTCAAGTGGGGGATGTGGGGAGTGGGGTGAGTTGAAAGATTGGAGTGAGACTCGTAGACTACTGTGCACACCCGTGTGCTCAGTCACTTCAGTCGTGTCTGACTCTTTGCAACCCTGTGGACTGTGGCCCGCCAGGCTCCTCTGTCCATGGGATTCTTTCCAACCCAGGAATCGAACCTGTGGCTCCTTCATCTTCTGCGC
>SJYA01009987.1:0-13981 GCA_006410615.1 Neotragus moschatus
AAGGCTTTCTTATCTCTTCTTGCTCTTCTTTGGAACTCTGCATTCAGATGCTTATATCTTTCTTTTTCTTCTTTGTTTTTCACCTCTCTATTAGTCTTCACTAATTTCAAGCTGATTGCTCTATTGTTTGCAACAATGCCTTGCAGAATAAATTGCTAATGTCTGACTCAATTACATTTAGGCAAAAATAGTTTTTTGAGGCCAGACTTTGAGGTTTATTCTTACCCAAAGAGGTCTTTTCTTATCTCTTTCTTTTGTTTTCTCTGATAAAGTAGGTGACCTATGATTTAACTTGTTTCTCATGGAGAGCTATCATTCTCTTGTTTATTGACTATTATCAGTATCTATTGTTATGAGAATGTCCTTGGGCTTCAAAAAAGTCAGTTCTTAGGGACTGCTTCTTTCCCTGTTCAAAGCTCTGAGATACTGCTCCCAGCACTTGACCAAGATGGTAGCCTCTCCTGATATGGGGTCTGCACTAAAAGAGAAAGCTGAGGTGGGGATATTTTTGGTCCCATATTATTGGTGTGCCATATCTGGGGTAGAGCCTTTTCCTGTGAGTTGGACCTGGGTGGAGGAAGGGACTAACTGAGAATTTTTAGCCTTTGCAACTCAGTGTTGAAGTGAGAAGTGCTGACAGACTTCTCCTTCAGTAAGATATAATCCCTTGATCAGGAGCTACAAGGAGAGGAAGCACTGTTTTGGCTACATTCCCCTAGAGTGGAGCTTCTGTCAAGCTGAGCTGGGGGATGAGGAAGGGATCAAATTATGGTTAAAGTGCTACAGACTTGAGAGTCTGGGAGTTTTGTTCTTGTGAGGGATTTGGTAGATTTTCTAGAATAAATTTTATTTTTTTAATTTTGTGCATGGCCTTAAGATAATTTCCAGAGACTTTAAATGGCTGCTTTAATACAGTAATTTTCATTTGTTATGGTTGTTTGACTTGGGAATAGGTTCACGGAGTTATTCATGTAGCCTCTCTGATAGGGACAGAATGAAGGGATAAAACAA
The DNA here is from genome assembly GCA_006410615.1 of Neotragus moschatus. Classification (NCBI taxonomy): domain Eukaryota; kingdom Metazoa; phylum Chordata; class Mammalia; order Artiodactyla; family Bovidae; genus Neotragus; species Neotragus moschatus. Next base: position 1,012 of record SJYA01009987.1, read on the forward strand.
GTGATTAAATAGTTAATCCTACTAGGGGATTGTAAGTAGAAAAATATGGGAGACCCCTGTAAGTTAATGGTTACTTAAGAAAGCAGGTTTGCTTAACCATAAAACCAAGCACACTTGCTTAGCAACAAACCATGCAGCAGAAGCATGAGACATGCCCTAAACAACACAATGGTGGCATGAGACTCACATCCTGCCCAGTGAGCTCAATAAGTTAATGATCCCTAAGAATGCTTTCTGCACACTTGAAAAACAATTTGTGGACCTAGCTTGACCACACAGGGGCAGGAAAGTTCCCCTGCTCAACCCGGAGGAGGAACTAATGATGAAAACATGATGTCTACTCAGGAAAGACAAAGAAGTCTTACCCCTCCCTACTTTTCCTTTGATTATAAAATTGTAGCTCACTAAGTGCTCAGGACACAACAGTTCTTGCCCACCTGCTTATAAGCTTCACAAGTATCCTATTCTAATAAATCACTTCTTATGTACCACTTTGCTCTTACCAAATTCTTCTCTGCATTGACATAAAGGACTATGGTATCAGAGCTTTTCAGAGCCCCCTAAAATGACATCAATTGGCTTCAATTCCAGAACTTAGAATATTGTAGTCATTTAAAAATTAGGCAGGAGAACAACATATACAAAGATAAACTGAAAAATGAATAAAAGACCAGAAACTATACTCTTAGAGGAGAAATATAGGCAGAACACTCTTTGACATAAATCGCAGCAAGATCCTTGATGATCTACTTCCTAGAGTAATGGAAATAAAACAAAAATAAACAAGTGGGACCTAATTAAAAGTTTTTGTGCAGCAAATGGAACTATAAACAAGGTGAAAAGACAACTCTCAGAATGGGAGAAATAATAACAAATGAAACAACTAACAAAGGATTAATTTCCAAAATATATAAGCAGCTGATGCAACTCAATACCAGAAAAACAAAAAAATCCAATCAAAAAATGGGCAAAAGATCTGAATGGATGTTTCTCTAAAAAAGACATACAGATGGCGGATAAACACATGAAAAGGTATTCAGCATCACTCATTGTTAGAGAGATGCAAATCAAGGCTGCAATGAAATATCACCTCACACTGGTCAGAATGGTCATCATCAAAAAATCTAGAAACAATAAAAGCTGGAGAGGGTGTCAGGAGGAACACTCTTGCACTGTTGGTAGGAATGTAAATTGATACAGCCACTACTGGGGACAGTATGGAGATTCCTTAGGAATAAAACTACCATATGACCCAACAGTCCCCCTACTGAGTATATACCCTGAAAGGACCATAATTGAAAAAGACACGTGTACCCCAGTATTCTTGCAGCACTATTTACAATAGCTAGAACATAGAAGCAACCTAGATGTCCTTCAACAGATGAATAGATAAAGAAGTTGTGGAACATATATACAATAGAATATTACTCAAACATAAAAGGAACACTTTTGAGTCAGTGCTAATGTGGTGGATACAGAGTGAAGTACATCAGAAAGAGAAAAACAAATATTACATTTTAATGCATATATGTGGAATCTAGAAAGATGGTACTGATGAACGTATTTGCAAGACAGCAATGGAGACACAGACATAGAGAACAGACTTATGGACATGGGGATGGGCAGAAGGAGAGGGTTGGATGAATGGACAAAATAGCATATGATATACACTATCATATGTAAAATAGATATGTAAAATAAATAGTGGGAACGTGCTGTATGACTCAGGGAATTCAAACCCAGCCTCTGTGACAACCTAGAGGGAGGAGTGGAATGGAGTGGGAGGTGAGAGAAAGGTTCAAGGAGGAGGGGACATATGTATACCTATGACTGACTTATATTGATGTATGGCAGAAACCAACACAATATTGTAAAGCAATTATCCTTCAATTAAAAATAAATTTAAAAAATTAGGTAAGATGTGTATAAGAGACAGTTTCTGCACACTTGAAAAACAATTTGTGGACCTAGCTTGACCACACAGGGGCAGGAAAGTTCCCCTGCTCAACCCGGAGGAGGAACTAATGATGAAAACATGATGTCTACTCAGGAAAGACAAAGAAGTCTTACCCCTCCCTACTTTTCCTTTGATTATAAAATTGTAGCTCACTAAGTGCTCAGGACACAACAGTTCTTGCCCNCAAGTGTATACACTAAATATGTATTTATATTGCCTTTTAATATTTTCAAACATATATTAATATATATTATTTTCTCTATATAGTATAGGTATATTCTCATATATATTTTACAGATATATATATAATTTTTATATATACCTAGTGGTTACTTTCATCAGTGTTCTTTATTTTTATGGATTTGAGTTGTCTGGTTTCATTTCAGTCTGATGGATTTCCTTTAGTATTTCTTTTAGTGTAGATATTCTAGCAANTATTGGCAGTCTTGTTTTTTGTGTGAATTCAAATTACCATTTGGTGTCATTTGCTTTCAGCCTGAAGAATTCTCCCGTATTTCTTGTAAAGTAGATATTCTAGCAACACATTCTCTCAGTTTTTGTCTCAAAGTGTCTTAATTTCTCCTTCATTTTTGAAAGAAAGTTTTTGTGAACATGAAAATCTTGGTTGGCAGATTTTTGCTTTCAGCATTCTAAATGTGTCATCTCAGTTCCTCTGGCTTCCATAGTTTTTGTTGAGAAATCAATTGTTGGTCTTACTTATGATCCCTTGTTCAGGGTCAGTCAATTCTTGCTATTTCAAACTGTCTACAGTTTGCTGTTTTAAACTGTCTACAGTTTGACTGTGATGAGAATTTTGAGCTTCTTAATTGTGTAATTTTTTTTAATTGGGAACTTTCCTGAAATAATTTCTTTACATATTCTTTCTGCCTCCTTTTCCTTCTCCATTGAAGTAAGAATATTGCTAGTAAGAAGGCAAAATGTTTGTATGCTTGGTTGTGTCATACATTTCTTTGAGGCTCAGTTCATTTTTTTCATTTTTTTTCCTCTCTTTTTTCAGATTTGGTGATATCAATTGATCTATTTTCAGGTTCACTTTCTTTCTTCTGCCAGCTGAAATCTGCCTTTGAGTCTGTCTAGTGAAATTTTATTTTATTTATTTACTTTCTTAGTGAACCAAGCAAAGTTGTTATTGGAATGAAAAAGAGTGTGTGTGAATAGAGTCACATGGGTGGACTTGGCAGAGTCACACTTTCATGGTACTTTGAGTCACTTATATGAAGCCGTTCTTCCAATCATCTTTCTTTGGTTCTCATCTAGTAAAAATTTAAATTTGGTTACTGTACTTTTCAACTTATAATTTCTATTTAAAAATAATTTCTCTTTATTGATATTTTCTATTTGTTGAGATATTCTCTTTCTTTTGCTTTTTAGACATAGTCTCCATTAGTTCTTTGAACATACTTAAAAAAACTGATTTAAAGTCTTTGTCTAGTAAGTACAAGTTCCAGGGTCTGCAGGGATGATTTCTATTAGCCTTTATTTCCTGCTTACATAGAAGCCATTGGTGACAGATTAGGGCTTGCTTGAGTCTTTCCTGGACATGAAAATAGCCTTGAACAGGTATGTAGCCTTCTTGATTCCCAGGAATATGTTGGAGTTTTTTGAAGCCCCCTGTGGACATCTCATTCCCCAACTTTTCCTTAGTTTTCTTGTAAGCTTGTTTGCTACAACTGTGGTTTATTTCCTCACATTTCAGGCAGCTGTGATGTTGAATAATTTTTGCTGATTGTTCTTTGCCAACACTCTGATTAAGAGGTGTGTGCACTGAGAAATGTTCTGAAGCATTTAAAATAAAAACAAACTCTGTGAATGGGACTGTCATAGAACTTCCAGACAGTTCACATAGTGGTGATACTCTTAGGATTGGACTTTTGGGAAGCTGGAAATCTAATCTATTCCATCCATTGGCTGCCAAGCTGCTGACTTTCATGGCTACTATAATTGTGAGGTTATTGTTTTTCAAGACTCCCATGGAACTGGACAAAAGATGATGGGAATAAAACAAAGTTAAAATGTCAGAGTTTACTATTGTTACCAAGATTCTGTCATTTTCTTGAATTAATATTCCTCAATTTGTCACAAGATTTTTGTTAATTTTTATGGTCCTGAAAATTTAGTTTCGACAATTTTTATGTCTTTTTGTGGCTTTTATGGTGAGCAGAATTTTTTGAGATCCTTCCTCTTTCATTCTACTGTTCATTTTATCTTCATTTCTTATTATTAATAATTTGCATTCTATATTTTTCCATATTTTTATTTTAAATTTATTTGTATTTGAAGTGGGGGGGGCTTCCTTGGTGGCTTAGATGGTAAAGAGTCTACTTCCAATGCAGGAGACCCGGGTTCAATCCCTGAGTCAGGAAGATCCCTTGGAGAAGGAAATGGCAACCCATTCTATTTTTCTTGCTTGGAAAATCCCATGGATGGAGGAAGTTGATAGGCTAGAGTCCATGGGGTCACAAACAGTAGTACACAGCTGAACAACTAACACTAATTAACTAGGTATTTGGTGAATTTATTTCTTTCTCTTTGGCCACACTGTGCAGCTTGTGGGATCTCAGTTCCTTGACCAGGGATTGAACTTGGGCCATGACAGTGAAAGCCTGAATCCTAACCACTAGACAGCCAGGGAATTCCCTGAAATAAACTCCTTATAGTTATTAGATATTTGGGTCACTTTCCCCAACTGTCAATCATGGTCATTTAACTCATGTATTTAGACCATTTTTTGTTTTGTTTTAATATAGAATTTAATTTTTAGAGCAGTTTTGGATTCACAGAAAGATTGAGCAGAAGGTACAGAGATTTCCAACATATCCCTTGCCCCTACACTTGGATAGCCATCTCCATTATCTCCCACTAGAGTGGTACATTTATTACAATTGATGAACTTACATTGACACATGATTATCACCCAAAGTCCATAGTTTATATTAGAATTAACTCTTCATGTTATACATTCTATGGGTTTTGACAAGTGTATAATGGCATCTATGTACCATTATAGCATCATAGATAATAATTTCCCTGCCCCCAAACCCCTCTATGACCCACATACTTTTACCTTCTTCTCCCTAATCCCAAGCAACTACCAGTCTTTTTACTGTCTTTATAGTTTTGCATTTTGCAGAATGTCTGTTGTATCTTCTCTGAATCAGATAGTATGTAGTCTTTTCAGGTTACCTTCTTTCACTTAGCAAAATATATTTAAGGTTTCTCCATGTCTTTTAATGACTTAACCTCATTTCTTTTTATTATTGAATAATATTCCATTGTCTGTATGTACCACAGTTTATTTATCCATTTGCCTATTGAAGGACATCTTGGTTGCTTCCAAGTTTTTGCAATTATGAATAAAACTGCTATGTATACTTGTGTGCAGGTTTTTGTATGAACCTGAGCTTTCAAGTCCTTTGGGTAAATAACAAGGAATACAACTGCTAGATTGTATGATAAGCATATGTTTAATTTTGGTAAGAAACTGCCAAACAGCTTATAGATAGCTAGATAGCAAACACTGTTTTTCAACAACCCAAGTCTTACAAGGTATCTGTATCATTTTGTATTCTAAGAATTCCTATTGCTTCATAACCTCCCAGTGTTTGGTGTCAGTTTCATGGGTTTTGGCCATTTTAATAGCTGTGTAGTGTTATCTAGTTGTTGTTTTAATTTGCACTTCCCTGATGACATATGATATGGAGCAGCTTTTCATATTCTTATTTGCCACCTGTATATATTCTTTCTCTTTCATAGATCACAGCCTTGTCATGGTGAAAAGGCTTCCACAACTAAGTGAAGCTATGAGCCATGCCCTTCAGGGCCACCCAAGATGGAGAGGTCATAGTGAAGAGTTCTGACAATATGATCCACTGGAGGAGGAAATAGCAAATCAGTCCAGTATTCTTACCTGGAGAAGCCCATGGACAGTATGAAAGGGCAAAAATATATGACACCGGAAGATGAGCCTTCCAGATCGGAAGGTGTCCAATATACTACTAGGGAAGAGCAGAGGGCAATTACTAATAGCTCCAGAAAGAATGAAGTGACTGGGCCAAATCAGAAACAATGCTCAGCTATAGATGTGTTTGGTGGTGAAAGTAAAGTCTGATGCTGTAAAGAACAATATTTTCCAGGAATCTGGAATGTTAGATCTATGAATCAAGATAAATTGGATGTGGTTAAGCAGGACATGGCAAGATTGAACATCAATATCTTAGAAATCAGTGAACTGAAATGGATGGGAATGGGTGAATTTAATTCAGATGACCATTGTATCTACTACTATGGTCAAGAATCCCTTAGAAGATATGGAGTAGTACACATAGTCAACAGAAGAGTATGAAATGCAGTACTTAAGTGCAGCCTCAAAAGCCACAGAATGAGCTCAGTCTGTTTCCAAGGCAAACCATTTAACATCACAATAATCCAAGTCTATGCCCCAATTACTGATGCTGAAGAAGCTGAAGTTAATTGGTTCTGTGAAGACTTAAACACCTTCTAGAACTAACACCAAAAAATATGTCCTTTTCATCACAGGGGACTGGAATGCAAAAGTAGGAAGTCAAGAAATACCTGGAATAACAGGCAAGTTTAGCTTTGGAGTACTAAATGAAGCAGGGCCAAAGGCTAACAGAGTTTTGTTAAGAAAACATGCTAGTCTTTTCCAACTACCCAAGAGACACCCAACAAACTGTGGAAAATTCTTAAAGAGATTGGAGTACCAGACCACCTTTTCTGTCTCCTGGTAAACCCATATGTGAGTCAAGAAGCAGCAGTTAGACAAGGAACAACTGACTGGTTCAAAACTGAGAAGGGAGTAAGACAAGGCTGTTTATTGTCACCCTGCTTATGAAACTTATATAGAGTACATTATGCAAAATTCTGGGCTGGATGAATTATAAGCTGGAATCAAGATTGCCAGGAGAAATATCAATAACCTCAGATATGCAGGTGATATCACTCTAATGGCAGAAAGTGAGGAGGAACTAAAGAGTCTCTTGATGAGGGTGAAAGAAGAGTGAAAAAGCTGGCTTAAAACTCAACATTCAAAAATCTAAGATCATGGCATCCAGTCCCATCACTTCGTGGCAAATAGAAGGGGAAAAAGTAGAAACAGTGACAAATTTTATTTTCTTGGGCTCCAAAATCACTGCAGACGGTGACTGCAGCCATGAAATTAAGAGACACTCCTTGAAAGGAAAGCTGTGACAAAACTAGACACCATATTAAAAAGCAGAGACATCATTTTGCCAAAAATTCCATATAATCAAAGCTATGGTTTTTCCAGTAGTCATGTACAAATGTGAAAGTTGGACCACAAAGGTTGACCACTGAAGAACTGATGCTTTCAAAATGTGGTACTGGAGAAGACTTTTGAGAGTCCCTTGGACTGCAAGGAGATCAAACCAGTAAATTCTAAAGGAAATAAACCCTGAATATTCATTGGAAGGACTGATGCTGAAGCTGAAGCTTCAATACTTTGGCTACCTGATGCAAAGAGATGACTTATTGGAAAAGGCCTTGATGTTGCAAAAAGCTATATGCTCATTTGTGTCTGACTCTTTGCAGCCCCATAGGCTGTAGCCCATCAGGCTCCTCTGCCCATGGACTTTCCCAGGCAAGAATACGGGAGGTGGTGCCATTTCCTCCTCCAGGGGATCTTCCCAACCCAGAGGTCTAACTGGCACCTTTTGAGTCTTCTGCATTGGCAGGCAGATTCTTTAACACTAATGCCACCTGGGAAGCCCAATGCCAGGAAATATTGAAAGCAAAAGGAGAAGGGGGCAGCAGAGAATGAGATGGTTAGATAGCATCACTGATTCAAAGAACATGAATTTGAGAAAACTCTGGGAGATAGTGGAGGACAGGTGATTCTGGTGTGTTGCAGTCCACTGGAACACAGAGTCGGATTCGACTTAGTGACTGCACAACAATAACAATAACAGCAAAATATCTTGTTTGCTGAAGTATCTGTTAAGGTCTTGGCCCTCTGCCGGGAGCCAGTGTGGGAATCCCACCCGTGACAGGGTCACGTGGCAGAAATCCGATGGGCAAGGTGATTCAGATTTCAGAGATTCCCCCTGAGTTTCCCTGAGCATCTACACCCCCAAAATAAGGAAACCTGAATATGCCTGCTGCCAGGAGCCAGCGTGGGAAACCCACCCGTGACAGGGTCATGTGGCAAGAGACTTGATGGGCAAGGAAGATTCGAGTCTCAGTGTTTCCCCCTGGTATTTCCTGAGCATGTACCCTGCAAAATAAGAATCTGCCTGACATTGTACTTTTTTCTAATTCTTCTGACATTCTCTGGAAAAAGTTAATTCAGGGATTTAGTCTTCTGCATTTGAAAGGAGTGTTTCAGCTCAACTCCCTCTGATAACGCTCTAACTTAAATGTTCTCATTTGCCTAACAGGTTCCCCAGACCTTTTACAGCTTGTGAATTGCTTACAGCCTCCAACAGCGAGGGGTATGAAGCTTAAGTATTTTAAAGTTACAGAGCCTCTTCTAAGAGCCAAAAATCCTATTGATGACAGGATTTCACTGTTGACTCAATGATTGCTGCCAGACCTCCTTATTCTTTGTCTTTTGGGCACCTGGGAAGATGTTAATCAATGTAAATGGGATATGGGAAAAGATATATAGTAGTTTTGATGTTAGCACTACTAGACTTTTGAGTTAATTACCTTTCCTTTGTTATAAATCCTCTTGTTATGTACTTCTCTTTTTACAAATTGCTATGTTAAGAATGTAACTTTATTTAGTGCTTTCTGAGAAGGGCACCAGACTTTGGAAAGAACAACACTTTTAACACAAATAAGTCTTCTGGTTAACAAACCTNTGTGAATTGCTTACAGCCCCCAACTGCGAGGGGCACAAAGCTTGAAGTATCTTAAAGTTATAGGGCTAAAAATCCCATTGGTGACAGGATTTCACTGTTGACTCAATGATAGCTGCCAGACCTCCTTATTCTTTGTCTTTTGGGCACCTGGGAAGATGTTAATCAATGTAAATGGGATATGGGAAAAGATATATAGTAGTTTTGATGTTAGCACTACTAGACTTTTGAGTTAATTACCTTTCCTTTGTTATAAATCCTCTTGTTATGTACTTCTCTTTTTACAAATTGCTATGTTAAGAATGTAACTTTATTTATTGCTTTCTGAGAAGGGCACCAGACTTTGGAAAGAACAACACTTTTAACACAAATAAGTCTTCTGGTTAACAAACCTTTATCAGAAAAGGGCCATAAAATGTTAATTGGCCTTTTGGCCAGAAGATGATGTAAATCACCTAAGACTTGTGTATACAACTAGGTATGCAGAGAGAAAAGCCTGGGTTTTGATAAGAGTCTGGGCTGCTAACTCTGCATGATTTTGTATTACCCCTTGATCTCTATGTGCAATCAAAAAGGTATAAAAGGCCTTGAAGGAGAATAGGCCCGGGGGCCAGTTGCTGGACTGGCTTCCCCCGTGTCTTTACTCTAATTTCTGGCTGAATTCCCATCTGGGGCGTGGAGGCTCGCCATGTCTACTTACTTGCCCTGGCTTTTAAGATCCATGTGAGGGGATGCCCAAGGTGGGGCACCCCCCGATATTCAAGAGGATGCCGGTGACCCACATAGATGGTGCAAACCTCTTGTCTCAAGGTTTTTTTGGCTTTCCACGTAAACCAAGTTATTCAGCCTCTTTTCTCCACTTAATTTTCCCACTATACTATTATTTCCTAATCTTATATTTCTAAATAAATACTTCTTTCTAAGACGCCGACTCCGTCCATGCTTTGAATCACCCTGGATCCACCGGGGCTGGACCCTGGCAGCCCTCCCCTCTCCATTTTTAATTGAACTGTTTGTTTTCTTATTGTTGAGTTTTAAGATAAGAGTTCTTTGTATATTTTGTATAATAGTACTTTATTATATATACCTTTTGTAAATATTTACTCCCAGTCTTTGGCTTTCTCATTCTCTTGATAGTGTCTTTCATAGACAAGAAGTTTTTAATGAAGTCCACCTTGTCAATTATTCCTTTCATGAATAGTGCCTTTGCTTTTCTAAAAGGTCGTCACAAAACCTGAAGTCAAGTAGATTTTCTTCTATGTTATTTTCTATGAGTTTTCTAGATTTTCTTCTATGTTATTTTCTATGAGTTTTCTATGTTATTTTCTATGATCCATTTTGAGTTAATTTTTGTGAAAATCTGTGTCTATGTTAATTTTCCTGCATGCGGATGTTCAATTATTCCAGAACCAGTTATTGAAATGTTTATCTTTGCTCCATTGTATTATTTTGTTCCTTTGTATTTAAACTAATTTTTATTAATGTAATTATTGTTATATCAGTTAATTATTTTTTTGTTCATTCTGATTTTTATTATTCTTTTTTTTTCTTCCTTAAGTTTTGTTTTAAAGAATTCCATTTTGATGTACCTATAATTTTTCAAAGTATATAGTTTTTAAGGCAGTTGCTCTAGTATCACAGTGTATTTACATAACTTATCACAGAGTACTATTTTTTATTTACCACATTGGTTAAAATGTATAAACATTATCTCTACTCACATTCCTTTATCTTCTTTCTGTATAGAATTGTTGTTTTATGGAGGAAAATATAAGCATAGTGAAAAGACAACCCTCAGAATGGGAGAAAATAATAGCAAATGGAACAGCTGACAAAGAATTAATCTCCAAAATACACAAGCAGATCATGCAGCTCAGTACCAGAAAAACAAACAAATCAAAAGTGAGCAGAAGACCTAAATAGACATTTTTCTAAAGAAGACACGGAGTTGGCTAATAAACACATGAGAAGGTACTCAACATTGCTCATTATTGGAGAAGTGCAAATCAAAATAAAAATGAGGTATCATCTCACAGTGGTCAGAATGGCTATCATCAAAAAGTCTACCAACAATAAATGCTGGAAAGGTTAGGGAGAAAAGGGACCCTTCTTACACTGTTGGTGGGAATGCAAACTGGTATAGCTACTATGGAGAACAGTGTAGGATTCCTTTAAAAACTGGGAATAGAACTGCCATATGACTTAGCAATCCCACTGCTGGGCATACACACTGAGGAAACCAGAATTGAAAGAGACACATGTACCACAATGTTCACTGCAGCACTATTTACAATAGCTAGGACATGGAAGCAACATAGGTGTCTATTGGCAGATGAATGGATAAANACTGGGAATAGAACTGCCATATGACTTAGCAATCCCACTGCTGGGCATACACACTGAGGAAACCAGAATTGAAAGAGACACATGTACCACAATGTTCACTGCAGCACTATTTACAATAGCTAGGACATGGAAGCAACATAGGTGTCTATTGGCAGATGAATGGATAAAGAAGATGTGGTACATATACACAATGAAACATTATTCTGCCCTAAAGAGGAATGAAACTGAGTCAATTGTAGTGAGGTGGATGAACCTAGAGCCTGTTATACAGGGTGAAATACGTCAAAAAGAGAAAAACCAATTTTGTGTGTTAATGCACATATATGGAACCATCATCACTATCTAAATGCAGAGCATGTTTATTATTCTAGAAAGAAACCCTGTACCTATTTAGTAGTCACTCCCTAGCCCTAGCAACCAGTAGTCCACTTTTTTTTTTTAAGTTGGTCCAATTTTATTGAACTCTGTTACAGAAGACAATTCAAATATGAAATACTGTCTGTGGTTTTAAGGCCTATAGAAATCTGAATCATGTTTTACTGCAAAATAATACAAAATACATTAAAACTACTGTAAAAAATACTTTATGTCCTCATTAAATTACTTGCACGTTTTCCTAAATACTTACAACTAATTTAGAGATATCCAAATAGCCAATTTAAATTTGAGAAAACACACACTGTAACATGAAAGCTGTTCACATTGAGATACTCCAGCCCCAACTTCAAACTCCTGGAAATTAGGAGATACTTTGTTGCTAGATGAAAAAATCTCACTTAGGTCAAGGAGAATTATACTAGACTAGCAGTTTAAAATGAGCAAGAATTCATGTAACATTAGAGAAATCATCTCTTGCCTTACAAATGCAAAATAAATCCTCTAGACTCCCTTCTGAGAGTTGTAGAGACCACCAGCTGACTGTCCGGCCTCTGAAACATAGCACAATTGGAGAAAAAACAAGACAGACTTCAATATAAGAACTGGCCAAAACATTTCCTAAGAGAAGCATTTCTGATTTTGTTAAGCCATTCTCTCAATCTGTAAGCTCTTTAAAAAAACAAAAAAACACAAACACCACAAAACACTCCATTCCCAAGATCAGTCTGAAAATAAAAAAAAATAGATCTGAAGGCGCTCACATCTCACATTTTGAAAAATGTGTTTAGTAAATAAATACCCTTCAATACCTGTCCCTTATTTCCTGATATACAAAGCATGTAAAGCAGGTGGTGTTCCCTGGGACTGTCTAAAGCTTACTTTTATACCAACTGTTTAGGAATTTCCATTAAGTTTTGCCTTTACAGATTAAAAATGAACACAGAAAAAAAATTCAGTTATCAAGCATCTGTTCCCCTAATTTAGAGCAAAGCTACATAACATAGCAAAAGCCCACTTATTAAACTTTATCTTATAAAAACTTAAAATTTTAAAAATAGTTAATTCNAACTGTTTAGGAATTTCCATTAAGTTTTGCCTTTACAGATTAAAAATGAACACAGAAAAAAAATTCAGTTATCAAGCATCTGTTCCCCTAATTTAGAGCAAAGCTACATAACATAGCAAAAGCCCACTTATTAAACTTTATCTTATGAAAACTTAAAATTTTAAAAATAGTTAATTCCAGGTCCCAAGGTAGACCATGAACCTACTTAGCTGCAAACATGGTAGACACTTAAAAATTTTTTCCAGTCTTCTAAAAGAAGTGTGTTTTTTGGCTGACAGATCAACATTATACATGAAATCTGTTGCTAAGGAACACAATTTTTGACCTAGTAACAGAAATCATTTTGGTAATCTGACACAAAACCAA
>SJYA01009988.1:3744-14168 GCA_006410615.1 Neotragus moschatus
GGGGTGGGGGTGGGGTTTCGGGCGGGCGGGCTCTCCAGAATCCCAGGACCGGGGAGAGGACGCGGCTTCTCCGGGAGCGGGGCTGTCGATGCTCCCTCCAGGGACCAACAGGATGAGATGAGCGTGCCCGAATCCCCCTGGCGCCAGAGCACTTTACAAGGCACAGGCGTAGGTACTAACGGTTAAGTTTTAAGCAGGAAAATATCCCGAAAGGCGGTGTCTCTGGGGCAGAAGGCCAAAAAGCAAACAGCAAGGACAAGCCTCAGAGCGATTTCTAACACTCGACCTGCAACCGCAGCCTCTGGGTTTATTTGAGGCTGACGGCGGGGTATCCGGATATTACTGCCGAAGAACTAGCGGGACCCTGAAGATGGGCGTGGCGAGGGCGGGTTGGCGGCTAAGGCCGCAGCACAGGTTTACACTAGAAGAAAAAAAAACTCAAGGGCCGCCTGGCGACCTTCTCTCGTGGCCTTCCGCTTTTGCAGGAAATTGTGCATGCGAGGATTCTGAGGCGGAGCTTCCGGTTCGGGGGCTGTGCATATCGCTGCAGGCGTGGGGTTGGGCAAGGAGCATCCAGGTCTGCAGAGGGAGAGCAAGGCGGGGCAAAGGGCTGGGAGGTGTTTTAACAGTCCTGTGATGCCCATAAATTACAGCCTGTGTTTTTAAATTTGTCGCCTTTAACATCTAAATAGATAGCGAACAAAATAAACTTGTCATGTGTTGAGGAAAGAACGGTGGTAGTAGTGAAAGTCGCTCAGTCTTGTCCGACTCTGCGACCCCTTGGTCTATACAGTCTGTGGAATTTTCCAAGCCAGAACACTGGGGTGGGTAGTCTTTCCCTTCTGCGTGGGATCTTTGCAAGCCAGGGATCTAACCCAGATCTCCCACATTGCAGGCGGATTCTTTACCAGCTGAGCCACAAGGGAAGCCCCTGTTAGTAAGATTCATCCAGTGTTTTAGAAACAACATCTAAGTAGCCAGGGTATGGTCAGTGTTTGGTTCAGTTCAGTTCAGTCGCTCAGTCGTGTCCTACTCTTTGCGACCCTATGAATCGCAGCACACCAGGCATCCCTGTCCATCACCAACTCCTGGAGTTCACTCAGACTCACGCCCATCGAGTCAGTGATGTCATCCAGCCATCTCATCCTCGGTCGTCCCCTTCTCCTCCTGCCCCCAATCACTCCCAGCATCAGTCTTTTCCAATGAGTCAACTCTTCGCATGAGGTGGCCAAAGTACTGGAGCTTCAGCTTTAACATCATTCCTTCCAAAGAATCCTAGGGCCGATCTCCTTCAGAATGGACTGGTTGGATCTGCTTCCAGTCCAAGGGACTCTCAAGAGTCTCTTCCAACCCCACAGTTCAAAAGCATTGATTCTTCGGTGCTCAGCCTTCTTCACAGTCCAACTCTTGCATCCATACATGACTACTGGAAAAACCATAGCCTTGACTAGATGGACCTTAGTCGGCAAAGTAATATCTCTACTTTTGAATATGCTATCTAGGTTGGTCATAACTTTTCTTCAGTCTTTGGGGACAGACTTTAAAATCGCAATCCGTGCCTACCTTTGATTTCTTCTTTTAGTGCCTATTGGCTGCTAGACAGTTCTCCTTAAATTCTTCCGATTTAATTTGAATTTTATACATTCCCCCACAGCCTCCTGGAAATTTTGAGGATTTGGGTCACTTTGAGCTCCCCCCTCGGGATGCTATGAAAACATGCACTGGGAACAGTAGAGAGGAGGAAGCTGGTGGGTTCTGCGGACCAGAGGCACTGCTGCAGCGGGGTTCCACACCGCCATGCTGGCAGATTCGTCGTGTCACCCGTTACACTTTTAAGGCAAAAGCTTATAGCTTTGGAGACCACTATGTTGGAAACTAGAATATGTCCTCATAACAAGTAGAAAAGTTTCAATAAAGATTTTCCTTTGTAAAATTTTTTGAAATTATGAAAGTATGACAACACATTTACATGAGGCTTTGAAAGAAGTTACAGACAGTTCCACTATATATTACAATTTTTTCAGCAGACAAATTAAGATTTTTCGTTGGAATTTCAATATTAAACTCTCAAAAATTAATAGAATGGACAGGAAAGTAGGATATACTACACCTGAAAAGAATTGTGAATCAATTCAACATAATTAAGGTGGGGTGGGTGGTTCAAGATTGGGAACTCATGTACACCTGAGACAGAAAAAAATGAATAAAATAAAATTTAAAAAATAAATAAATAAATAAAAAAGACTTATACAATTTTCACACAAGAGCAGGATACAAATTTTATTCAAGTTCCCATAGACTATTAACCAGGAGACACAGGAGCACGACGTAAAACAAGGTGCAAAAGTTTCAAGGCCTAAATAAAGAGTATTGAAATCATACAGGGCCTGCTCTCTTTTACTGTGAAACTATGTAAGAAATCAATACCAAAAGGCATTTGAAAATAACTCACATATTTTCAAGTGCAATAAATAAATAAATAAATAAATGGTTTGTCAGCAGGTTCTTGCCTGTCCTGTTCCTGGCAACTCAGGGGTTGGGAAGCTGAGTTTCCAAAGAGTTTGTATAGGGCGGTAATTGGATGCAGAACATTTCCTGCCATTAGAATCATTTAATCATCTTAAGAAAACAAGAAAATTTTCTGGATTTCTCTCAGTACTGCAAACTAAAAGAAGAAATACAAAACTATCCCTGGGGAAAATGTGCCATTTTCCAGTGACATCCTGTATCACAACTTTTCCTCTTTGTTCTTCATTCAGCTGGAAGGCCAAACTCCAGATGGCTCAGTTCCAGAGACACAAGGTCAAAACCTACAGTCTGAGACTGCAGGACTAAGGTATGTGATGGGAACTTCTGTCAGTACCTCTTTTTTAAATTTTGAAATTGACAGAGTTTACTAACCATTGCTTTAAAAAGAGCAATTTTTGTTGATCAGTTGCTAAGTCGAATCTGACTCTTTGCAACTCCATGAACTGCAGCACACTAGGCTTCCCTGTCCTTCACTACCTCCCAGGGTTTTCTCAAACTTGTGTTCATTGAGTGGGTAATGCCATCCAACCATCTCATCCTCTGTCACCCTCTTCTCCTGCCCACAATCTTTCCCAGCATCAAGGTCTTTTCCATTGAGTCCGCACTTTGCATCATGTGGCCAAAAAGAGGAATAGATCTTTAAAAATTGATGAAAACTGCGTCGTTCCTTTACTACACATTCTAAACTTCTACTGCTCTTCACACAACAGGCCAATAATTGAGAGACAAGTTGCTGGGAAAGGAATAATGACTTTATTCAGAAAGTCAGCAAACCGAAATTATGGTGGACTCTACCCCCAAAATCATCTTATGTGAGTGAGAACTTAGTCCCTTTTTATACTAAAAGAGGAGGGATTCAAGTCAAGTCAAACTCATTTCAACCTAAGGAATCAAACAGTTAAGTAACAGAGCATAAAATCCATCAATAAGAGTTCCCTGAGAAACCTCAAATAACATCAAGGAATTTGAAGAGCAATGGAAGGCCATAAAAGGTCATTATACAGGGTCACTCCTCAATCCCTCCCCCACACACAATATCAGTAATCTTATTACTATTTAAATCATTCCTGTGCTGGGGTAGAAAAAATTTAAGGCTACATAATACATTTAAGATATAATTTCAACTGTTAAAAAGTACAAAGCTTGTTTATGAGATGATGTTTTGTAATAAAACCATGGAGTTGCATAGCCATGCACACATGCATGCACATGTAAATACACAGTTGACTGAAATGAAGAGTTGCCTCTTGACACATTTTTAAATCATTTTCCCATTATCACTTTTAGTCATATATATTTCAGCATCTCTGGGGCCATGAAAATGAATCAACTGTACTTAAGTGTGTCAATATTACCTTTTTTTTAAAAGCTTGTTTATTTATTTAGGTTGTGCTGGTCTTTGTTACTTTCTGTGGCTTTTTCTAGTTTCACTGAGCAGGAGATACTCTGTAGTTGTGGTGAGTGGGCTTCTCACTGCAATGGCATCTTTTGTTACAGAGAACAGGTTGTAGGTGAACTGCAGGCACAAGTCTTTTGTAGTTGCAACACATGGGGTCTGCAGTTTTGGCTCACAGGCTCTCGAGCATGGGCTCAGTAGTTGTGGTAGATGGGCTTAGTTACTCCTGGGCATGCGGAATCTTCTCGGACCAGGGAGATCCAACCCATATCCTGTGCAGTGGCAGACAAATTCTTATCCATTGTACCAACAGGGACGTCTCAATTCTAATACTATATTAGTTTTTAAAAAAGAAAAAGTAGTAGACGTATAAAAAACATATATAGAATACTTTGAGTCCAGTCTCTATAAAATACCTGTCTTCACAAATAATATGAGGGCATCTCTCCTGGCGCAATGGTAAAGAATCCACCTGCAAGTGTGGAAGACATGGGTTCTGCTCGAGGATAATGTCACATGCCTCGGGGCAACTAAGACCAAGTGACACAACTACTGAGCCTGTGCTGTAATGCCCAGGAGCCCAAACTACTAGGCCCATGTGCTGAAACTACTGAAGCCCAAGCATCACACAGCCCACGCTTTGCAACAAGACACAACGAGAATCCCATGCACCACTACTAGAGAACAGCCTGCACTGCTGGCAACTAGAGAAAAGACCAAGCAGCAACAAAGACCCAGAACACCTAAATACATAATTTTTCTAAAAGAAAATATTTTATCCACAGTTAATTTTAGGTATGTAGTTATTAACAAAAACCAAAGTTTATTTGTCAATTCCACAACAGAACAATGAACCAAGGTTAGTAAAGTTAGGGACTTCCCTGGCAGTCCCGTGTTTAAGACTTTGCACTTCCATTTCCCGAGTTTCGGATTCAATCTATACTCAAGGAACTGAGATTCTGCAAGTTGCATCATGTGACAAAGAAGACAAAAAATTATCAGTAAACTTGGATTTCATAGTGAAAAATAGATGATGGAATGAAAAGCCCCCTAGCCCTGAGGTCTCTTTCTGAACTTTCCATTCCATTCTCAAACACCAAGATTTTCAAGAAGGTCCTCATTTAGCTTTAAATCTACTATAAATAGTCAGGACTGATTTCCCCTTATTGGCCTCTTTTCCAGATTTTACCATGTATTGTATTAACACCTGATGTCCACGTGCAGCTTCTCTACTCTGGTTGACAGAGAACATCCAGATGGGCCCTAAGCACACTTGCTGCCCAACAGTACTGAGACCTTGTCTCCAATCTGTGGTTGAGAAGCCCTGCCCAGGACGGTGCCCAGGGGAGCCTCCTCACAAGGCCCAGGTCACCAGGTTATGGGGAGACAGGATCTAAGTGGAGATGACAGGTCCTCACAGAAGGCCCCCAGTGAGTGTGCATGTACAGGAGACAGACAGGATATTCCAGAGTCAGACACGATTAGCAAGTCCAGAGAAGGGCATTTCAGGAAGGATAGACTGAGAACCAACTCAGAATATGACACCTGAGAAAGAGCCATTCCTGACTCTTTTTCTCCACTCTTCCAGGTTTTTTCTCAGGCATCCTGCAGAGGTTGATACNAAAGGAATAATGACTTTATTCAGAAAGTCAGCAAACCGAAATTATGGTGGACTCTACCCCCAAAATCATCTTATGTGAGTGAGAACTTAGTCACTTTTTATACTAAAAGAGGAGGGAGTCAAGTCAAGTCAAACTCATTTCAACCTAAGGAATCAAACAGTTAAGTAACAGAGCATAAAATCCATCAATAAGAGTTCCCTGAGAAACCTCAAATAACATCAAGGAATTTGAAGAGCAATGGAAGGCCATAAAAGGTCATTATACAGGGTCACTCCTCAATCCCTCCCCCACACACAATATCAGTAATCTTATTACTATTTAAATCATTCCTGTGCTGGGGTAGAAAAAATTTAAGGCTACATAATACATTTAAGATATAATTTCAACTGTTAAAAAGTACAAAGCTTGTTTATGAGATGATGTTTTGTAATAAAACCATGGAGTTGCATAGCCATGCACACATGCATGCACATGTAAATACACAGTTGACTGAAATGAAGAGTTGCCTCTTGACACATTTTTAAATCATTTTCCCATTATCACTTTTAGTCATATATATTTCAGCATCTCTGGGGCCATGAAAATGAATCAACTGTACTTAAGTGTGTCAATATTACCTTTTTTTTAAAAGCTTGTTTATTTATTTAGGTTGTGCTGGTCTTTGTTACTTTCTGTGGCTTTTTCTAGTTTCACTGAGCAGGAGATACTCTGTAGTTGTGGTGAGTGGGCTTCTCACTGCAATGGCATCTTTTGTTACAGAGAACAGGTTGTAGGTGAACTGCAGGCACAAGTCTTTTGTAGTTGCAACACATGGGGTCTGCAGTTTTGGCTCACAGGCTCTCGAGCATGGGCTCAGTAGTTGTGGTAGATGGGCTTAGTTACTCCCGGGCATGCGGAATCTTCTCGGACCAGGGAGATCCAACCCATATCCTGTGCAGTGGCAGACAAATTCTTATCCATTGTACCAACAGGGACGTCTCAATTCTAATACTATATTAGTTTTTAAAAAAGAAAAAGTAGTAGACGTATAAAAAACATATATAGAATACTTTGAGTCCAGTCTCTATAAAATACCTGTCTTCACAAATAATATGAGGGCATCTCTCCTGGCGCAATGGTAAAGAATCCACCTGCAAGTGTGGAAGACATGGGTTCTGCTCGAGGATAATGTCACATGCCTCGGGGCAACTAAGACCAAGTGACACAACTACTGAGCCTGTGCTGTAATGCCCAGGAGCCCAAACTACTAGGCCCATGTGCTGAAACTACTGAAGCCCAAGCATCACACAGCCCACGCTTTGCAACAAGACACAACGAGAATCCCATGCACCACTACTAGAGAACAGCCTGCACTGCTGGCAACTAGAGAAAAGACCAAGCAGCAACAAAGACCCAGAACACCTAAATACATAATTTTTCTAAAAGAAAATATTTTATCCACAGTTAATTTTAGGTATGTAGTTATTAACAAAAACCAAAGTTTATTTGTCAATTCCACAACAGAACAATGAACCAAGGTTAGTAAAGTTAGGGACTTCCCTGGCAGTCCCGTGTTTAAGACTTTGCACTTCCATTTCCCGAGTTTCGGATTCAATCTATACTCAAGGAACTGAGATTCTGCAAGTTGCATCATGTGACAAAGAAGACAAAAAATTATCAGTAAACTTGGATTTCATAGTGAAAAATAGATGATGGAATGAAAAGCCCCCTAGCCCTGAGGTCTCTTTCTGAACTTTCCATTCCATTCTCAAACACCAAGATTTTCAAGAAGGTCCTCATTTAGCTTTAAATCTACTATAAATAGTCAGGACTGATTTCCCCTTATTGGCCTCTTTTCCAGATTTTACCATGTATTGTATTAACACCTGATGTCCACGTGCAGCTTCTCTACTCTGGTTGACAGAGAACATCCAGATGGGCCCTAAGCACACTTGCTGCCCAACAGTACTGAGACCTTGTCTCCAATCTGTGGTTGAGAAGCCCTGCCCAGGACGGTGCCCAGGGGAGCCTCCTCACAAGGCCCAGGTCACCAGGTTATGGGGAGACAGGATCTAAGTGGAGATGACAGGTCCTCACAGAAGGCCCCCAGTGAGTGTGCATGTACAGGAGACAGACAGGATATTCCAGAGTCAGACACGATTAGCAAGTCCAGAGAAGGGCATTTCAGGAAGGATAGACTGAGAACCAACTCAGAATATGACACCTGAGAAAGAGCCATTCCTGACTCTTTTTCTCCACTCTTCCAGGTTTTTTCTCAGGCATCCTGCAGAGGTTGATACAAGTTGAAAATATGCTGTTTAATACCTACAATCAATACTCCCCCTTCCTGAGCCCCAACTACACATGCAGGGAAGCCCTCCATCGGGAACAGACAGTCCTCTGTGCCCACTATCTTAGGAGAGACTCAGGAAAGACAATTCCAGCACAGAGACCAACCACAGGAGCTTTCCCACACTTTCCCTCGGATCACACTCCCCTCCTGGTGAGGCCTCACATACCCAGCAGCAGGGGGCACCTCTGCTGACCCCACGATCCCCTTCGGGTCACACAGCAGGCCCTGGTCCATCCCCACTCAGAGCAGAGTGGCCTTCTCATCCCTGGGGCTGTTCTCAGTCTCAGAAGTGGAGCCTAAGAGCCTTGGTTCTCAATGTAGCATCCAGATCAGATTTGCTGCACTGTGAACATACCTGGGACTAGGACCCACACAAGTATCTGAGGACGTCTGATAGGGCAGGGGGTACCATACATGGTTTTGCAAAATGCTTCATGGATCTCATGGGATACATGGGTTGAACACCATTAAAGGTGGCAAACCCAGCCCACCTCCTACTTTCTTCTTTTCCAGCCTTACTGAGATAGAGCTAATGAAATGGATATGTGTATACTTATCAGGCATGTGACCATTTGACAAATGTATACTCTGTGAAATATTTATCACAATCTAGTCATCAACACATCCATCAACTCCCAGTTTTCATGTTTTGTATGGTGAGAACACTTAAGATTTACTCTACCGGCAAATTTAAAGCATGTAGTAACACAGAAGAATTTACTGCAGTTAGAATGAAGCACATAGCTCCCCCGAACTTACTCATTTTACAACTCAAAGTTCGTACATTAACATCTTCCTATCTATAGATTCCTTTGGGTAGGATACTCATTTTCACTATATTGATTCTTCCAATCCACGAACATGGTATATTGCTCCATCTATTTCTTTCATCTTTCTTTCACTAGTGTAAAGTTTTGTACACGTAAGCCTTTTTGTTTCTTTAGGTGAATTTATTCATAAGTACTTTATTCTTTCCATTGCAATGGTGAATGAGATTCTTTCCTTAGTTTCTCTTTTTTCATTGTTAGTATATAGGAATGCAAGACATTTCTGAATATTAACTTTATATCCTCAAACTTTACTATATTCATTGATTAGCTCTAGTAATTTTCTGGTGCTATCTTTAGGGTTTTCTATGTAGAGGATTATGTCATCTGCAAACAGTACGAATTTTACTTCTTTTCCAATCTGGATTATTTTATTTCTTTTTCTTCTCTCACCGATAGGACTTCCAAAACTATGTTGAATAGTTGTGGTGAGAGTGAGAACCCTTGCCTTCTTCCTGATTTTAGAGGAAATAGCATGCACAACACTTGTGTGGTTTCTTTGAAAGACATATATTTTTAAGTCTAATACACTCTGATGTCTTGAGAAAGCCCTTGCCTACACAGTTCATGACTTCTCTTCAATATAGACTCTTACTGCATAATACTTCAACTCAAGGAGAAACTTTTCCCACTCTGATTGCATCTGGAAGGCACTGCTCTAGTATTGTCCCCAAACTTTGCTGTTTCAGAAAATTCCTTCCTACAAACACATTTGTGTGGCTTGTCTCCAGGATATATATTCCTACATACTTAGAGAGTGAGTAGTAATTGTAAAAACTGCCATAGTCATTGCATTTCTAAGTATAAAGTATTTGATAAATCCTGAGTTTAAGGCAACACCTAAAAGCCTTGCCACATTACATACACTTGTAAGGATCTCACTAGTATGGATCATCTGATGATTGGTGAGATATGAGCCCCAAGTAAAGGTTTTACACATTCATTATCACTTGTAAGCTTTTCCTTCAGAATGACTTCTTTACGGAATCTTAAATTGAGACTGTTGTCTATAAGCTCTCTATAAGACTGTTGTCAAGACACACTCATTACATCAACATAGCTTCTATGTATTAAAGTATGAATTTTCGCATGAAGCCAAAGTGGAAACATCTGACAAAAGCCTCACCGCAGTGAATACATTTGTAAGGTCTCTTGCGTGTGGATCACCTGATGTCTTTTTAGGCCTGAATGCTACCTGATGCATTTGCCCCACTTATTACATTTCCTTTCTCTGGATTATGAATTCCCTGATGATGTGACTAATGAGACTTGTATTGATGCAGTGGTCACATATATTACATTTACATCCTTTCTCTCATGTACAGGTTACCTTATGGTCCCCTTAAGATTTACTGAACTCTAAATGTATGGCTTCTTTCCAGTATGATTTTTTTTCACAATTTGTAAGGTTTGAGTGCCTTCTAAAACATTTGCCACAATCACTACATGGGCAAGATCTCAGAATTCACTACACAACGGTTAGTTAGTTCTGAACTCAGAATCCAAAGCTTTGCCACATCCACTGTATTTGTGCAGCTTTCCTACAGTTAGACTTTTCTGAAGGTCAAAAGGATGATATACTTTAGTGCATTTATTATATCTGGTAAGGTTTCACTCCATATGGATTCACTGATTATCTGCAAAACGATTCCTGTAACTGAAGGCTTTGACATATAAATTACATTTATATCGTTTTCCCTAATGGTTATAGATCAATG
>SJYA01009989.1:0-13949 GCA_006410615.1 Neotragus moschatus
TACCTGAAGCTAACGTAGCATGGTAAATGCTGTGCTGTGCTAAGTTGCTTCATTCACTCACCCTGGATTGTGTAGCCCACCAGGCTCCTTTGTCCATGGGCTTCTCCAGGCAAGCATACTGGAGTGGGTTGCTATGCCCTCCTCAGGAATCAATTATACTTCAATTAAAAAAAGAAAACGTTTATAAATAAGAAATACGTGGTAAATAATTTTGTGCTATTAAAAGTATATATATTGAATAAATCCAGTTATTGTAGCAAGGCTAGGGTTTTGCTTTGCTTTCTGGTACAGTCTTAAAGACACATACACACACACACACACACACACACACACACACACACACTGTCTCTCCTTCAGTCATTATCTAAGTCAAAATTCAGAACATTTTCAGCAGCCTAAGAGGCTCTCTCGGGGCCCTTCACAGTCATCAGTCCCCCAAAGGCAGCTGTACACTGGACTTCCCTGTTTTCCAGCCTTGGGATGATGCCTGAAAACTCATCAGCCCCCCAAAGGCTTCCCTGTTCTCCAGTCTTGGGATGGTGCCTGAAGTCTTGCTTGGTCCGCCTCTGTAATGCCACCTTCCTCTCCCGCCTTTATTCTGTGTGTCCACTGAGATTTCTCATCCTGGAAATTACCCCCTGAGCTGAGGAATACACAGCCAGACCCAGTGTGGCGTCCTTCCAGGCTGGAAGTCCCTCTAGAAAGCCTCCGGTGGCTTCTCCGCACCCCTCACCCTGGACACAGGGGCATCCCTCACTCAGTGCACGTCTTAAACTCACCCGTCTGCCTCAGAGTCATTCTCTCTCATCAGACTACGAGCTTCCCAAGAACATAGATGATTTTCCTATTTAGTCCGTCTCCCTTGGCCCCTGGTACACAGTAGGTAGTTGTGAAACCCAACCAAGTTGTCGAGTTTGCTGTGGGCAGGCATCAAATTTGGCAGATACTGAGTTTTCCTGCCTGTATCACTTTTGTGCTCATGCAGTTGTGTCCAATTCTTGGTGACCACATGGACTGTAGCCCGCCAGGCTCCTCTGTCCATAGGATTTCTCAGACAGGAATACTGGAGTGGCTTGCCATTTCCTCCTGCAGGGGATCTTCCTGACCCAGGGATCAAACTCAAGTCTCCTGCATTTTTGGCAAGCAGATTCTTAATCACATAGCAATCCACACAACATCATTCTCTGCTATTCCAAGGATATGTAAGTAGCTTTCCAATGTGTACATAAAACTAATAAATATTTTAAAAGAAAAATGACCACGTTTCAACCACAGAGCCAGCAGCCAGCATCGCACAGGGCAAANGGCAAGCAGATTCTTAATCACATAGCAATCCACACAACATCATTCTCTGCTATTCCAAGGATATGTAAGTAGCTTTCCAATGTGTACATAAAACTAATAAATATTTTAAAAGAAAAATGACCACGTTTCAACCACAGAGCCAGCAGCCAGCATTGCACAGGGCAAATGGTCAGGGATGAGAACTTTGGAAACTTGCTCTATGTTTTGGTGGTGAAAAGACAGACAGGCTGGAGACAAATTTCGGGGCCCGCAGCAGGAGCCACATGAGGGACTTAGCAGCTCCTGAAGTATGAGGAGCAGGGCTAGAAGCTGGTCTGGTACTTCTCAGGCTCTGGGCGTGTTTGTTTGTTTCTGGGCTGCGGGATCTTAGTTCCCCAACCAGGGATGGGACCCAGGCCCACGGCAGTGAAAGCGCTGAGTCCTAATCACTGAAAGTGAAGTGAAAGTAGTATTCATTCAGTTGTGTCTGACTCTTTGTGACCCCATGAACTGTGGCCTCCCAGGCTCCTCTGTCCATGGGATTCTCTGGGCAAGAACACTGTAGTGGGTTGCCATTCCCTTCTCCAGGGAATCTTCCTGACCCAGGGATCGAGCCTGGCCTCCTGAATTGGAAGCAGACTCTTTATCACCCGGACCAGGGAATCCCCTCTGTGCAAGTTTTGCTGGCATAACATAGAAGATGTGGTTTTACAGGGAGAGCTGTAAAGCTGGTTCTGGGCTTTCTCCATTTTTTTTTTTTTTTTTTGGTTTTTCGACTCAATGTTGACTCACCTGGGGTGGGTTAATTCCAGGGCCTTAGTTCAGCTACTTGTCTCGTTTCACTGGGAGGACCAGGCTCTACCCTCTGTTCTTCATCTTCTTCCATCCACTGCTGGCATAATCACCAGCGTCATTTTTCACCATGTCATCACCATCTGCTTGAAACCCAGAAGCCACCCTTTTAAAAAATATAATCCTGCTTTCTTCAGTATATTCACAGGGGTGTGCAACCTTCCTCACCATCTATTTCCAGAACACTGCCATCTGCTGCTGCTGCTGCCTAAGTCCCTTCAGTCGTGTCCGACTCTGTGCGACCCCATGGACGGCAGCCCACCAGGCTCCCCCGTCCCTGGGATTCTCCAGGCAAGAACACTGGAGTGGGTTGCCATTTCCTTCTCCAATGCATGAAAGTGAAAAATGAAAGTGAAGTCACTGAGTCGTGTCCAACTCTCAGCGACCCCATCTCCCCATGAAGAAATCCTGTACCCACTAGTCCTCACTCTCCCTTCCCTTTTCCTTCTGGTCTCTTCGGATTTGTTTATTTTGTGTATTTCATACAAATGGACTGACACCATGTGTGGTTTTTATGTCTGCTTTCTTTCACTTGGCATAACGTTTTCAAGGTTCATTCAAGTTGTACTATAGATCAGTACTCCTTTTTATGGCCGAGGACTATTTCACTGTATTGATTTACCACCCATTCATTTATTGGTAGACATTTTCGTTGTCTCTACTTTTTGGCTGTTATGAACATTTTGTGTGGACATAACTTTTTTTTTTTTTCTTTTTCTTCTCTCTCTCTTTTTTTGGTGTGTATACCTAGGAGTAGAATTTCTGGGTTATGTGGTGTGCGTTCTCAGTTGCGTCTGACTCCTTTCGACCCCATGGACTGTAGCCCGCCAGCTCCCTCTCCATGGGATTTCTCAGGCAAGAATACTGGAGTGGGTTGCCATTTCCTACTCCATGGGATCTTCCTGACCTAGGAATCGAACCTGCATCTCTTGCGTTGGCAGGCAGATTCTGGCAAGTGACCCACTGTNCGGAGAGCCGCTGAGATGGACCACTTCTAGGCACACCTGGGTTAAGTGTATGTTCCTATCACACCAGCTGGTCCCCGGCAAAGATCTGGGTTTGTTGGCCTCTTGCCCTTCAAGGCTCAGAGCGTGGGCTCCTTGGGACTTTGATAGGGAGATTTCAGAGACTTTGCCTCTTGTCAAAGAAACCCCGGGTTTCTTCCAGCTGGTGCCTAACAATCTCAGGACCAAGGTCAGTGTTGTTGTGGGAACACATGACTTCCAGAGAAGGAGCTGAGGAGTGAAGTTCCAGGCTCCCCTTGCTTCCCAGTCCAGGCCCAGGGACTATGTGGAAAAGAGGAACCAGGAATTACCAGGAGAAAGACATAGAACGAGTTTCCTTCTACAGGAGCCAGCAACACAGGCAGCCAGCCGGGCAGCTTCCCAGCTTGGTTCCCAGAACAGTCAAATTTATTTAGGGATGAAATTTGTCATCATTGTGCTCAGTTGCTCAGTCACGTCCGACTCTTTGTTACCCCACAGACTGAAGCCCGCCAGGCTCCTCTGTCCAGGGGACTTTCCAGGCAAGAATACTGGAGTGGGTTGCCATGCCCTTCTCCGGGGGATCTTCCCAACCCAGGGATTGAACCCACGTCTCCTGAGGCTCCTGCACTGCAGGCGGATTCTTTACTGCTAAGCCACTGAAGAAGCCCCAGATGTGGCATTAATAGCCCCCAATTTTTAAACTAGCTTGGGATAACAGGAATATACCTGAATTATGAGCCAGGGGAACTGATTCAAATCCTGGCTCTGCTACTTTCTAGTTGGATGATTTTGAGCAAGTTATTTAATCCACTCAAGTTTGCGTTTCTGGCATAAAACACGTGTCCTAAATAAAGTGAGGCTTAGTCAGAGAAATAAATGAGATCACATAGATGAAAACACGTGGCGGTTAGGGGAGGGATAAATTAGAGGTTTGGGATTAACAAAGACACACTACTATATATAAAAGATAAACAACAAGGAATTACTGTATAGCACAAGGGACTATATTCGATATCTTATAGAAATCTATGATAGAAAAGAATATGAAAAAGAATACACATTATATACACAAAAGAATACACACAATATATATATTACATATTATGTAGATAACTGAGTCACTTTGCTGTATACCTGAAGCTAACGTAGCATGGTAAATGCTGTGCTGTGCTAAGTTGCTTCATTCACTCACCCTGGATTGTGTAGCCCACCAGGCTCCTTTGTCCATGGGCTTCTCCAGGCAAGCATACTGGAGTGGGTTGCTATGCCCTCCTCAGGAATCAATTATACTTCAATTAAAAAAAGAAAACGTTTATAAATAAGAAATACGTGNAAAGAATATGAAAAAGAATACACATTATATACACAAAAGAATACACACAATATATATATTACATATTATATAGATAACTGAGCCACTTTGCTGTATATCTGAAACTAACGTAGCATGGTAAATGCTGTGCTGTGTGCTCTGCAAGTGTCTTCATTCACTCACCCTGGATTGTGTAGCCCACCAGGCTCCTTTGTCCATGGGATTCTCCAGGCAAGCATATTGGAGAGCATTGCCATGCCCTCCTCATGAATCAATTATACTTTAATTAAAAAAAGAAAACGTTTATAAATAAGAAATACACGGTAAATAATTTTGTGCTATTAAAAGTATATATATTGAATAAATCCAGTTATTGTAGCAAGGCTAGGGTTTTGCTTTGCTTTCTGGTACAGTCTTAAAGACACACACACACACACACACACACACACACACACACACACTGTCTCTCCTTCAGTCATTATCTAAGTCAAAATACAGAACATTTTCAGCAGCCTAAGAGGCTCTCTCGGGGCCCTTCACAGTCATCAGTCCCCCAAAGGCAGCTGTACACTGGACTTCCCTGTTCTCCAGTCTTGGGATGGTGCCTGAAAACTCATCAGCCCCCCCAAAGGCTTCCCTGTTCTCCAGTCTTGGGATGGTGCCTGAAGTCTTGCTTGGTCCGCCTCTGTAATGCCACCTCCCTCTCCCGCCTTTATTCTGTGTGTCCACTGAGATTTCTCATCCTGGAAATTACCCCCTGAGCTGAGGAATGCACAGCCAGACCCAGTGTGGCGTCCTTCCAGGCTGGAAGTCCCTCTAGAAAGCCTCCAGTGGCTTCTCCGCACCACTCACCCTGGACACAGGGGCATCCCTCACTCAGTGCAAGTCTATAAACTCACCCGTCTGCCTCAGAGTCATTCCCTCTCATCAGCCTACGAGCTTCCTAAGAACATAGATAATTTTCCTATTTAGTCCATCTCCCTTGGCCCCTGGTACACAGCAGGTATTTGTGAAACCCAACCGAGTTGTCGAGTTTGCTGTGGGGCAGGCATCAAATTTGGCAGATACTGAGTTTTCCTGCCTGTATCACCTTCGTGCTCATGCAGTTGTGTCCAATTCTTGGTGACCCCATGGACTGTAGCCCGCCAGGCTCCTCTGTCCATGGGATTTCTCAGACAGGAATACTGGAGTGGCTTGCCATTTCCTCCTGCAGGGGATCTTCCTGACCCAGGGATCAAATTCGACTCTCCTGCATTGGCAAGCAGATTCTTAATCACATAGCAATCCACACAACATCATTCTCTGCTATTCCAAGGATATGTAAGTAGCTTTCCAATGTGTACATAAAACTAATAAATATTTTAAAAGAAAAATGACCACGTTTCAACCACAGAGCCAGCAGCCAGCATCGCACAGGGCAAATGGTCAGGGATGAGAACTTTGGAAACTTGCTCTATGTTTTGGTGGTGAAAAGACAGACAGGCTGGAGATGAATTTCGGGGCCCGCAGTAGGAGCCACATGAGGGACTTAGCAGCTCCTGAAGTATGAGGAGCAGGGCTAGAAGCTGGTCTGGTACTTCTCAGGCTCTGGGCGTGTTTGTTTGTTTCTGGGCTGCGGGATCTTAGTTCCCCAACCAGGGATGGGACCCAGGCCCACGGCAGTGAAAGCGCTGAGTCCTAATCACTGAAAGTGAAGTGAAAGTAGTATTCGTTCAGTTGTGTCCGACTCTTTGTGACCCCATGGACTGTCCTGCCAGGCTCCTCTGTCCATGGGATTCTCCAGGCAAGAACACTGGAGTGGGTTGCCATTTCCTTCTCCAATGCATGAAAGTGAAAAGTGAAAGTGAAGTCACTGAGTCGTGTCCAACTCCCAGCGACCCCATCTCCCCACGAAGAAATCCTGTACCCACTAGTCCTCACTCTCCATTTCCTTTTCCTTCTGGTCTCTTCGGATTTGTTTATTTTGTATATTTCATACAAATGGACTGACACCATGTGTGGTCGTTATGTCTGCTTTCTTTCACTTGGCATAACGTTTTCAAGGTTCATTCAAGTTGTACTACAAATCAGTACTCCTTTTTATGGCCGAGGACTATTTCACTGTATTGATTTACCACCCATTCATTTATTGGTAGACATTTTCGTTGTCTCTACTTTTTGGCTGTTATGAACATTTTGTGTGAACATAACTTTTTTTTTTCCTTTTTCTTCTCTCTCTCTTTTTTTGGTGTGTATACCTAGGAGTAGAATTTCTGGGTTATGTGGTGTGTGTTCTCAATTGCGTCTGACTCTTCGACCCCATGGACTGTAGCCTGCCAGCTCCCTCTCCATGGGATTTCTCAGGCAAGAATACTGGAGTGGGTTGCCATTTCTCTTCCTGACCTAGGAATCGAACCTGCATCTCTTGCGTTGGCAGGCAGATTCTGGCAAGTGACCCACTGTGCCACCCGGCAGTTGGGTCGTGTGGTACTTAAGGACATATCTCAATTCCATAGTCTGAGGCTAGGGCCCTGCTTATTCTGGACCCTTCACCCAGGCTCCTACCACACCCTGGCCCAGACCACACTCTTCTCTTGCCTGAGTAGGCAACGGCAGCTCTCCGAACACACCGTGCCCTGACACATCCTGCCTTTCACACTCCATCTGCCGTTTGGCATGGCCTTTCTCTGACCTCTGCACCTGGGTGACTCCTCTGAGTTTCACTTTGGGCATCACCACCAGCTGGGGATTCTGCAATGAACAGAAACAAATCCTTGCTGTCACGGTGCTCATGTTAGAGTGGAGGAAATAGGCAAGAAATGTAAGCGATGTATGACACACATACACCTGGCTAGCTTATGCTTAGGGAATTGATGCAGGAAAGAGGATTCCAGGTTCCTGCCTTCCTGGTACCCAGGAGTGGCCACGAGATTAATTCTTGCCAGTGGACTGTGAATAGGCGGAATCTGTTGGTTCTGCGAGGGGGCTTCTAAGAAGTGGATGGGTTTTCTCCAGGTGGCCCAGTGGTAAAGAATCCGCCTGCCAATGCAGGAGACACAGGAGACGCAGCTTCAATCCCTGGGTAAGGAAGATCCCCTGGAGGAAGAAATGGCAACCCACTCCAGTATGCTTGCCTGGGAAATTCCATGGACAGGGGAGCCTGGTGGGCTACTGTCCATGGGGTCACAAAAGGGTTAGACACGACTGAGCATGCATGGGTTTTCTCCACGCTCTTTCCCTTCTGTAGTCAGGGTTCGGGACAATTTGAGGCCATTAGGGATGATGGGTCCCCAAGAAGGAAAGAGCCTGGGTGCCTGAATCACCACGTGAAAAGAAGCCATAGGCTGATCAGGAATGTCGCCCTAGGCTAAAACAGGATCGACACATCCACTTCTGTTGTTTTAGGCCCCTGAAAAGGCCTCCTTTTTCTTACATGAAGCATTTACATATCTCATTTCACCTCTTATTTCCAGTAACACAAGTGATCTTTCTCTGAACCCACCCTCAAACAATGTACAGCAGGAGGTTTATAAACACCCACAGAGCTGTTTCGGAGCAAGAACTCGAGCCTACTTTCATTCTTTCTCTGCTTTAAGCACCCACAACATCTGCCACACTTTAAGCGCGCCACTCATCTTTATCGAATTGAATCAAGGGTGCTAGGAAATATTTTAAATTTACTACGAGGAGGTTCACTTAGAAAATGAAGTTGTGGAGGGATAAATTAGGAGTCTGGGATTAACAGATACACACTGCTGCTGCTGCTGCTAAGTCGCTTCAGTTGTGTCTGACTCTGTGTGACCCCATAGACGGCAGCCCACCAGGCTCCCCCGTCCCTGGGATTCTCCAGGCAAGAACACTGGAGTGGGTTGCCATTTCCTTCTCCAACGCATGAAAGTGAAAAATGAAAGTGAAGTCGCTCAGTCCTGTCTGACTCCTAGCGACCCCATGGACTGCAGCCTGCCAGGCTCCTCTGTCCATAGGATTTTCCAGGCAGGAGTGCTGGACTAGTGTATATAAAATAGATAAACAACAAGGACCTACTGTAAAGTACAGGGAACTCTACTCAATAATTGGTAATGACCTATAACGGAACAGAATCTGAAAAGTATATATATGTATATCAACATATCTCAATAAGAGCATATATATATATATATACACACCACTTTGCTGTACATGTGAAGGTGAAAGTTGCTCAGTCGTGTCTGACTCTTTGTGACCCCATGGACTATACAGTCCATGGAATTCTCTAGGCCAGAATATGGAGTGGGTAGCCTTTCTTCTCCAGGTGATCTTCCCAACCCAGGGATCAAACCCAGGTCTCCTGCATTGCAGGTGGATTATTTACCAGCTGAGATACCAGGGAAGCCCAACAACTTGGAAATCAACTATACTTCAATTTAAAAAAACCAGCCAAACAAACAAAAAAAAACCTCCACAAAACAAACAAACAAACAAAAGTGAAGTTGTGATGACAACTAGTGTCTTATCAGCGGCGTGAAAAGTTTGTTGATCTACCCAATGATGCAAGAAGCAGCAGCAGGTTTGTGCCACGTGGTGGAATCTAGCAGACACCAACAGGTGTTCCTGGCTGGGTGACCGTTGTTTCATGTTTAAGTTACTGGTCACAGACACCTGTGTTTTTGCAAGTATGGTTCAGACCACAAAAATTCCCACTAGAACGTCTGAGTACCCAGGAGTAGTTAACTCCAAACTGGCCTGAACACTGTCCTTTTATCTCCATGGTGGGAGCCAGTCATTTTTTAAATGCTGTAAATGTGAGATTCATGATGCAGGGTTCTGCTCCTCAGAGTTCACCAGGGTTGACTCTCTTTCCACTGGAGGTTTGTGGTTTCCATATCAAGTTGTTACAGCTGCAGTTGACTGAACGTGGACCATGTGGCAGGCACTGTTCTGACCACTTTCATATCTTATCTCATCAGATCCACAGTAGTCCTGTGAGGTAGCCATTGTTATCAGCCCGTTCTACCCATGAGAAACCTGAAGTGAATCCAAAGTCGGTCAGTCATGTCCAACTCTTTGCGACCCCAAGGACTGTAGCCCGCCAGGCTCCTCTGTCCATGAATTCTCCAGGCAGGAATAGTGGAGTGGGTAGCCGTTCCCTTCTCCAGGGGATCTTCCCAACCCAGGGATCGAATCCAGGTCTCCCACATTGCAGATGGATTCTGAGAAGCCCTGGAGCCTGAGAGGTTAAGCAATTTGCCTAAGGTCACGTGGTAGGTGAGAAGAGGAGGCAGGTGTCTGTTCAAGTCTATCTAACCTAAAGTCAAGTCCTCTCAACAAGAGTATTTCAGAGTAGAAGGTAGAGCTGCTGACTTTCGTGAACAACTCCAGTGTACTGTGGGAATGCAAATTATTACTGTCCTTGCTTGTAGTCTGTTAACAGCCCATCGACTAAAACAAGTCACATGGCAAGCACAAAGTCAAGGACAAATAAATTCTTTCCCTCTTGTGGAAGGAACTGCTGAATCATAGAAAAGGGTGTGAATACAGGAACAAGGGAAGAATGAGTCAATGAATCAACCTACTACAGCCAGGAAAGAAAGAAAAGCAGGGAAAATGCAAACAGGAAAGGTGGAAATTATTTACAAAGAGTAAATTTCTTCCATCAAAATCAAATCATGGACGGCTCCTATTCCTAGTTATTAACACTTTCTCAGCACCTCTTTGGAAACCCAATCCCCAAAGCTCCATTATTCAGTCCTTGAGAGCTATCTCTGGCCCCAAAGCTCTGAGTTGAACTGATGTGGGCCTTTGCTGGAGAGTCAGGTCAGCATTGGAAGTGGGCTTGAAAGGAAGGAGACAGAGAGGGAGAGGAGAGAAAGGAGGAAGAGGTTTTTGGGCTGTATTAAGCGTACTCTAATGGCATTAAGAGGGCTTCACTGGTGGCTCACTGGTATTGAATCTGCCTGCCAGTGCAGGAGATGTGGCCTCTGGATGGGGAAGATCCCCTGGAGGAGGAAACAGCAACCCACTTCAGTATTCTTGCCTGAGAAATCCCATGGATGAAGAGCCTGGCGGGCTTCAGTCCACAGGGTCACAAAAGAATCAGACTTGACTTAGCAATTAAACAACAACAGCGGCATCAAGTCATGCTCCTTTTCCTGACGCAGATGATTGGTGGACCCCTTGTGATAAGAGAAGCCCCAGATCTCCCATTTGGAAAGAGCCTCATAGAAAAGAGGCAACCCACATGAGTGTTCTTGCCTGGGAAACCCCATGGACAGAAGGAGCTTGATGGGCTACAGTCCATGGGGTTGCAAAGAGTTACACAGGACTTACACTGACACTTTCACAGGGAAGATGGAAGAAACGGCCCCTGTACCTGTTTCCTCGTCACCCTGAGGGGCTTTGGGTTGCAGGGCAGGCGGGTGACCTTGAGGCTGGCTTAGAGGGAGAGGCTTTCGTGTCTGGTGTTCCTGGGATAGAGAAAAGCCAAGGAGCGAATTTGTTCTCTAGAATGATGCCCGTTAACCTGCTGACCCATCTAGGCTGTACCTTTGGCTCCTGTCTCTCCTCTGGAAGAGCTGGGGATGAGAAATGCTCAAGGACTGANCCTTGAGGCTGGCTTAGAGGGAGAGGCTTTCGTGTCTGGTGTTCCTGGGATAGAGAAAAGCCAAGGAGCGAATTTGTTCTCTAGAATGATGCCCGTTAACCTGCTGACCCATCTAGGCTGTACCTTTGGCTCCTGTCTCTCCTCTGGAAGAGCTGGGGATGAGAAATGCTCAAGGACTGAATATTGGAGCTTCGGGGGTTGTTGGGTTTCCACAGAGGTATTGAGAAAGTATCAACAACTAGGAATGGGAGCTGTCCGTGATTCGATTTTGATGGAAGAATTTACTCTTTGTAAATTAATTTCCACCTTTCCTGTTTGCACTTTCTCTGTTTTGCTCTCTTGCCTGGCTATAGTAGGTTGATTTACTGGCTCATTCTCTCCTTGTCCCTGTATGCACATCCTTTCTCTGTGTGATTCAGCAGTTCCTTCCACAAGAGGAGTAGAATTTATTTGTCCTTGACTTCGTGCTTGCCACGTGATTTGTTTCAGTCAATGGGCTACTAACAGACAACAAGCAAGGACTTGAGGTGTACCTACCTGGTTGGGCTTAATTTTTTTTTGCGTGTGCCATCATCATGAGAACACGCCAAACTAGCCCACTGGTCCAAGGAGGATAAGAGACAGTTGGGGCAATTTTGGTCTCAACTTTCAAACTAGAGCTGCCGGCTCAGGCTTGGCCTGTATCACACTGGCTCCATCGAATACCCAAGTGCGTGAGTGAAATGCCTGCTTATTACTCTTTTTTTAATTTTATTTTATTAATTAAAATTTTCCGTCTCAGGTGTACATGAGTTCCCAATCTTGAACCCCACCCCCACCTGCTTATTACTTTTGCGTGCTACTGACCTGGGGTTGTTTGCTATGCAGTGACAGCTGACTGATACGTGAGGAAAAGTTCCTTTTCAGGTATTTCATGGCTGAGTTAANTATTTTATTAATTAAAATTTTCCGTCTCAGGTGTACATGAGTTCCCAATCTTGAACCCCACCCCCACCTGCTTATTACTTTTGCGTGCTACTGACCTGGGGTTGTTTGCTATGCAGTGACAGCTGACTGATACGTGAGGAAAAGTTCCTTTTCAGGTATTTCATGGCTGAGTTAATTAATTAATTAATTTCAAAATTTATTTTTGGTCGCTCTGCACAGCATGCAGGATCTTGGTTCCCCAACCAGGGGTCAAATCCATGCCCCTTGAAGTGGAAGCGCAGAGTCCTAACCACTGAATGGCCAGGGAATTTCATGTATTTACAAGAAAAAGAGTTTTATTTCTTTTGCTTGGGAGACTGATCTAAGAAAATATTGTTGCTGTTCAGTAACCAAGTTGTGTCCGACTCTTTACAACCCCATGGACTGCAGCATGTCAGGCTTCCCTGTCCCTCGTCATCTCCCAGACTTTACCAATATTTATGTCCATTGAATCGGGTAGTATTGCTGGTATTTATGTCAGACAATGTTTGGCCTAGGTTCTCTTTTAGGAGTTTTATGGTATCATATCTTTTATTTATGTCTTTAAATCATTTTGAGTTTATTTTTGTATCTGGTGTGAGGGAGTATTCTAATTACTATATATAATATTGCTCTTTGGAAGAGAAGCTATGACCAACCTAGACAGCACATTAAAAAGCAGAGGCATTACTTTGCCAACAAAGGTCCGTCTAGTCAAGGCTCTGGTTTTTCCAGTGGTCATGTTTGGATGTGAGAGTTGGACTGTGAAGAAGGCTGAGCACTGAAGAATTGATGCTTTCTAACTGTGGTGCTGAAGAAGATTCTTGAGGGTCCCTTGGACTGCAAGGAGATCCAACCAGTCCATCTTACAGGAAATCAGTCCTGAATATTCATTGGAAGGACTGATAAACTGAAGCTGAAACTCCAATACTTTGGCCACCTGACTCGAAAAACTGACTCATTGGAAAAGAGTCACAAAGATCTGGACACAACTGAGCAACTGGACTGATATATAAGATAGATAAGCAACAAGGGCTTGTTGTACAGCCTAGGGAACTGTATTCAATATCTTGTAATAATCTATAAAGGAAAACAATTTTAAAAATATGTAACAGATCACTTTGCTATACCTGTGAAACTAACACAATATTGTAAATCAACTATATTTCAGTTTAAAAAAGAGAGTTTTATGAACCTTACTTAGGATATCTACTGGAGTCTAAATGTTCCTGAGTCCCAAAGACTATCTCCAAATTCTGGGAAGGGCTGGTTCAAATCTAGAAAAAAAGAAGTTAGGAGATGCTAATCAATCTAGAATAAAAATACCTTCAATACATAGTTCATTGTAAATGAATTACTCCATTTCTCTTCAGGTTAAAGCTTTTGAGTTTGCCTCATCAACTCTGATGAGGTAAACTGAGGCTGCTTGGGAGGGAATGTTTGGCTGTGCCTCCAATTTGCACAGTGTGAGATGTGAGACTATGGGGACAAGTGACTAAAGAGAACCCCAGTATCTCAAATCCATCCTCTTGGTTTAAGGATGGATTATAATTTTAAGCATANGAGACTATGGGGACAAGTGACTAAAGAGAACCCCAGTATCTCAAATCCATCCTCTTGGTTTAAGGATGGATTATAATTTTAAGCATAGCATTTTTGTTCTGATTGATTATGATAAAAATACTCATTTTGAAAACTACAGAAAGCAATAATGAAGAAAATGAAAATCAGATATAACCTTAC
The DNA here is from genome assembly GCA_006410615.1 of Neotragus moschatus. Classification (NCBI taxonomy): domain Eukaryota; kingdom Metazoa; phylum Chordata; class Mammalia; order Artiodactyla; family Bovidae; genus Neotragus; species Neotragus moschatus. The sequence continues at coordinate 13,682 of SJYA01009989.1, forward strand.
TATTACTCAAAGATAATTACAATGAACATTTTGGAGTTTTCCCAGCAACTTTTAAAAATGCATTTTATCCTGACTATTTTTAGTAGTAGCTATAAATTTATATCTTACGATTTTTTCATATTGTTAAAGACTCTTGTGAACATCTGTTTCAGTGAATGCTGATCTTTCAGAGATGGTTATCCTGTTATTTTTATGACCCCTCCCCCTCTTGTTAGTGATTTAATTGTTTCCAATTTTCCCCAAGTGTAAATAGTAGTTCCATAAATAT
>SJYA01009991.1:0-23007 GCA_006410615.1 Neotragus moschatus
TGGGATATCCCAATTCGAGACAGATGAGCTCTGCGTACGCTGGGGGAACGGGTCTGGTTTGGCTGATTCTAGTACAGCGCTGAGCCTGCCTTCGCAGGTTCGTAGCAGGCAGTAGAGATGGTACAGGAACCGCGAGAGTGCCTGCCTGGAAGAGGTTGCAGCAGCCGGCATTTTGCAGATCAATTAGGCACCGATGCGCGTGCTCCTGTAAGTAGGTCTTCAGGGAGAGACTAAAAAGGGATACGATACTTAGGCTGGGCTGCTTTGCAGACATTATGAGCGTTAATAAAACTCATTACGTCGTAGCATCTTAAGCTTCTTTCTGGCAAGGGACAAAACGCTCATTTACTTTAGCAAAGTACTGTGTGTGTGTGTGTGTGTGTGTGCGTGTGCGTGCGTGCGCGTGCTTTGAAAAAAATTCATGAAGAGAAATGCAGAATGAAAAAAAATGTTTACGAACGTTTATCAGCAAAAATTTGTTTATGGGATCCTACAGTTTCAGTCTATTATGACAATGATGCTTTTTAAACATTTTTGTTGGGGTATAATTGCTTTGGGCTTCCCAGGTGGCTCAGTGGTAAAGAACCAACCTGCCAATGCAGGAGATGTAGGTTTGATCTCTGGGGTGGGGAAGATCTCCTGGAGAAGGAAATGTCAACCCACTCTAGTATTCTTGCCTGGAAAATTAAATGGACAGAGGGGTCTGGCCAAGTCCATGGGGTTGAGGAGTCCGGCTGGACTTAGCGACTAAACAACAACATAATTGCTTTACAATGGTGTTTAGTTTTCTGCCATACAGCAAAGTGAATCAGCTATACGTTTATGTGGATCTTCTTTTTTGGATTTCCTTCCCATTTTAGTCACCGCAGAGCACTGAGTAGAGCTCCCTCTGCTATATAGAAGTTTCTCATTAGTTATCTATTTTACATATAAAGCAATCGTGTATATATGTCAGTCTCAATATCCCAATTCGTCCTATCCCATTGCTACTTTTTATATCTGGCTTCTTGGAATATAACCATCAGCAAGAGAATGGATGGGAACTTAAGTATGCATTTATGGACAAACATTTCCACTTGTTCCCACACACTCATGAAGAGCCGGGTCAGGTTGACAGGTCTGATACAGGAAGGAGCGTTTGTGAAAATGAATTATTTTTTCACGGTGTGAAGTGTGCATGTGTAACATGAAGAAAAAAGTTTAGCCAAAAGGAAAAGACCAGTATTCTTTTCAGGATCTTTTCTTTAGGCAGGAAAATTCAAATTCATTTCATAGAGGGGGAAAGAAGTATTGGAGATGCATCTTAATTGATGGTAGACATTGAGTGGTGTTTTCCATACTTTCTAAAGCCTCTGTGTAAATATGATGTAATAGTCAAAACAGGAAATTCGATGTAAATTAAAGTCACAAGTAACTAGACACAGGCAATCAGAAAAAAAATAATGTAATCAAGTCACAGTTCTGTTTTCAAAACTACTTCCCCTTTATGTCTTCTTTGAAGTTTTACAGACTTGGTTTTTATCCATTGAGGAGAGATGAGAGTGTTAACATTCAGCTTTGTACATTGCACAGTAAAAAAAAAAAAAAAAAACTCAGAAAGGTTACTTCTGACAAGCACAACATTTGGAGGAGTCTGGAAAGAAGTTGGAAAAATGAGATTCCCGGAAAGGCATACTTCAGAGAAATTTTGAAAGGGACAAATAGTAGATACAAATTTCACAGACTAGATGTATGCATCCTGCATACATTCCATTTGCTTTCTCAAAAGGAACGGTGAGGGTCAACATTTTGTCCCAAAAAATTTTCTTAATTTAAAAATTCTTGTTTTGTATAGTTACAGAAGTACTATGTGCTCATCAAAGCTCATCTGTTACAGAAGCATGTATGAAATATTTTGAACCCACCGCCTCAGTCCTGTTTTTAGTCCTATAATTACTAGGACTCCATTTTAATCAGAAAACTAGGGTAGGTTATGAATAAAAGAGTAAAAGACATAAATTTCCGGGAGAATTAATTGTGAAAGGTAACTGCTGACTCTTGAGTTCCCAGCATACTTTCTCCTGACAAAAATGGTTATTTTATAATTGTTGTCTTAACCTGCATCAGCTAAAGAATAAAATTTGATGTTAGATTTTGGCAATCAACAGACTGTCAGTTAATCTTTCTTTTAGAGGATGAATTATTGCAGACAAACACTTCACTTTGCCTTTGTGGTCCTATTAATCCATTCATTGATGAATGTCTCATGAAAAAATAAAAAGGTCACAATAGACATTAGGGCTTATAGACCCTCTTGGTTAATAATCTACAGATTGGACTATGTGTTCCTTTAGCAAAGACCTGGCCCAAACACCACGACCTAATAAATCTATTTAGTGTGTGTTAAAATAATTGCAGTGGCTGCTGTGAGGTTAGTAGCAATGAGTGATAGTGATGTTTTTTGTTTTTTAGGTAAGTTCTAAAAGACTTCTAGGAGTTTTCAGAGTTTTTCATTTAACTGTGTAAAGGTGTTGCAGGGACTCGTGACTGACTTTTGTTCTTTGTGTTCGTGGGGTCTCTATTTAGGTTAAAAAGAAGCACTTAGCCCATCTTCTTAACAATCAAAGGTAGTCATGCTCTAATACCTTAACCCCGCAGAGCTATTGTCTGTTTGCAAGTATATTCTATAGGCTTTGCATTCAAGATTGATCTATGCAAATAAGAAAATCTTTTGTTAAGTAAATTTAGGAATGCAAATAAATATGCAAGAAAAAGAAGCAATTAAAAAATCTTTAAGCTACGTTACTAGTCATTCAAGTAGTAAAGCCACTGAAGAAAAAAAAAATAGAAATTATGTGAGGTTGTAAATGTTTATCACGAGTTGCAATATAGTCTCTAGTTCAAATAGCATCGTGAAACAAGCTAGTGAATATTACACAAAAGAAACAGACTCACTGAGGTAGAGAACTAACTAGTGGTCACCAGTGGGGGGCGGGTGGGGGGAAGGGCAAAATAGAGGAAGGGGATTAAGGAGTACGAACTACGATAAATAAATAAGCTACAAGGGTCTATTGTACAGCACAGGGAATATAACCAATATTTTATAATAACTATAAATGGAGTATAATCTTTAAAACCTGTGGATCACTATGTTGGACACCTGAAACTTACATGATATTGTATATCAAAGGAAAAAAAACCCTCAGTTTTAAAAAATGAGGGTAAATCTAGATTTAAAAAATAGCACCATGAGACACCAAATTGCACCATTTGTGGATTTGACTGGGAGCAGTTAAGGGAAACATTTAGGTAACTTACTCTTCATCTAATGTTAATACATGCTAATCATGGAGTGCCAGACATAGTCTAATCATTCAGTTTATTCTTTTGTTACTTTATGTAGAGAGGCAAGAGAGACATCAAATACTGTCCTAAATTTACAAGAGAAGTTTTCTTTCTACTTATGTTTTTTTTTTGGCCACGATGCACACCTTGTGGGATCTTAGTTCCCTGATCAGGGATTGAACCCTCTGGTCCACGGCAATGAAACCACCAGGTCCTAACCACTGGACCATCAGGGAATTCCCTCTCCTTATGTCATTTTGTCAATCATTTATTAAGACCATGAAACAGTGGTTTCAGGAAATCTGTATCAGGAAGTCTCAATGACATTTTACTTGTATAGAAATTTTCTAATGGGCAAGCGGAGGAGGTGGGGGACACAGAAAGCAGGCTTTGTCATTTTTCTCATAGCCTTGTGCTTTGCCGTGGCCTTCTTCCCATCCCCCCTCATGCTCACACTGTTTGTATGACCTTGAGCAAGTCAGTTAACTTCCCAATGCTTCAGTTTTTTCATCTGTAAAATGGGAATAATAAACATAATACTGGATGAGAGAAATGCTCTGAGAACTGAAGAAAGAAAGTGAAGTTGTCAATCGTGCCTGACCCTTTGTGACTCCATGGACTGTAGCCTGCCAGGCTCCTCTGTCCATGGGATTTCCAGGCAAGAATACTAGAATGGGTTGCCATTTCCTTCTCCAGGAGATCTTCCCAATCAAAGCCAGATCTCCTGCATTGCAGGCAGACTCTTTACCATCTGAACCACCTAATACAAAATCCCCAGCATTGTCTTTGAAATCTAGCAAGCACTCAAAGGAAGTAAGCTGTTTATTGTTATTATGTCTGTATATCATCAGATGCTTCCCAGGTGGTGCAGTGGTCAAAAATCTACCTGCCAATGTAGGAACTGTAGGAAACCTGGGTTTGATCCCTGGGCTGGGAAGATCCAGTGGAGTAGGGAATGGCAACCCATTCCAGAATTCTTGCCTGAAGAGTCCATGGACAGAGGAGACATGGCAGGCTACAGGCCATAGGGTTGCAAAGAGTCAGGAATGACTGAACATGCGTGCGCACGCAGACACACACACACATTGTTACATATGAAAGTTACACTTACACATTCATGAATTTGTGGAAACTTCCAGAAGAGATGTATTTTCCAGGAGAGATGATAACAACCAATGTTTCCTGAGTATTTCTCTGGGGACGGGCATGTTTTCTCTTGTTTGACTGTGGCAGGGCCTGCATGGAGTCTCCAGTGTATCAGGCTGGAATATACTCACTGTGTGAGATCGATGTTGGATTGGCCCCTAAGTCTTTGTGAATTTCTCCTGGGCATTCTACTACCACTAGTGATTCTGTAGTTCCTTCCAGATGTGTGCATGCATGTGTGTTAAGTCACTATAGTCGTGTCCGACTCTTTGGGACCCTATGGACTGGAGTCCACCAGGCTCCTCTGTCCATGGGATTCTCCAGGCAAGAATACTAGAGTGGGTTGCCATGCCCTCCTCCAGGGGATCCTCCCGATTCAGGGATCGAACCTGCATCTCTTATATCTCCTGCGTTGACAAGCGTATTCTTTACTACTAGCACCAGCTGGGAATTTTATACTCCCATAGTATTTTCTCACCAATCAAATGGAATTTGAAGGCTGTTAGTCAATTAATTTCAGTTACCTCTAGCAATGAACTCATCAGATATCTCATTAGATAGATGCTTCATGCCTTTGGCACTCACTGTATTTTTAATTTCTTCTCTGCATTAAAGAAGCAGATGACACAGAAGAGAGAAACAGGTGATAACACCTGTGATGTTATTTTCACATTCAGAACTGCAGAAATCTCCCCTGTTTCTGTTCAAGGAGCTGTTAAGGCAAAGAACAGGTTCTTAGACCCTCCCTAACTGCTGGTTCTGAATAACAGACTGGTTCCAAATCAGGAAAGGAGTATGTCAAAGCTGCATATTGTCACTCTGCTTATTTATCTTATGTGCAGAGTACATCATGAGAAATGCCAGGTTGGATGAAGCACAAGCTAGGATCAAGATTGTTGGGAGAAATATCAATAACCTTAGATATGCAGATGACACCACCCTTATGGCAGAAAGCAAAGAGGAACTAAAGAGCCTCTTGATGAAAGTGAAAGAAGAGAATGAAAAAATTGGCTTAAAACTCAATGTTCAAAAAACTAAGATCCTGGCATTCAGTCCCATCACTTCATGGCAAATACATGGGGGAAACAATGGAAACAGTGAAAGACTTTATTTTGGGGGGGCTCCAAAATCACTGCAGATGGTGACTGCAGCCATGAAATTAAAAGATGCTGGTTCCTTGGAAGAAAACTTATGACCAACCTAGACAGCATATTAAAAAGCAGAGGCATTACTTCACCAAGAAAGGTCTGTCTAATCAAAGCTGTGGTTTTTCCAGTAGTCATGTATGGATGTGAGAGTTGGACTATAAAGAAAGCTGAGTGCCAAAGAGTTGATGCTTTTGAACTGTGATGTTGGAGAAGACTCTTGAGCATCTCTTGGACTGCAAGAAGATCCAACCAGTCCATCCTAAAGGAAATCAATGCTGAATATTCATTGGAAGGGCTGATGCTGAAGCTGAAACTCCAATACTTTGGCCACCTGATGCAAAGAACTGACTCACTGGAAAAGACCCTGATGCTGGGAAAGATTGAAGGTGGGAGGAGAAGGGGACGACAGAGGCTGAGACAGTTGGATGACATCACCAATCAATGGACATGAGTTTGAGTAAGCTTGAGGAATCTGTGATGGACAGGGAAGCCTGGCGTGCTGCAGTCCATGGGTCTCAAAGAGTCGGACATGACTGAGCAACTGAACTGACTAACTGACTATTGGAGGGAAAGGGAGTGGTGGATGGGAATTTTAGGAAGCCTAATGAGCTTCTGAAACCCCATTTGTATTGTCCTTCAGCAAAGTTGTCTCTTCAAAAGAAATAAAAATGGGTATAGAATTCATTCACTTTCTTCTGATGATGCTAAATCACTCCTCACTTTAATTTGTATGAATCTGACTCAGGAACCCCTAAATAAATGGGGCTTACAACTTTCATATAAAAGTAAATTAAGGCAATTTCCTGGAGGTTCTGAGGTTAGGACTTGGTGCTCTCACTGCTGGGAAGGGATAGATAGGAAGTTTGGAATGGACGTGTACAGACTGTTCTATTTTAAATGGATAAACAACAACATTGTACTGCACATGGAACTTTACTTAGTGTTTGCAGCAGCCTGAATGGAAGAGGAGTTTGGGGGAGAATGGTTAAACGTTATCTATGTGGCGAGTCCCTTTGCTGTCCTCCTGAAACTATTACAACGTTGTTAATCGGCCATACACCACCTGTATAAAATAAAAAGTTTAACAAAAATTTAAAAATAAAAAAACTAAAGTGTTAACAGTAAAAAGAAAGGAAGGAAGGAAGGAAGAAGGAAAAAGAATGGAAGAAAAGTCTCTGTACCCAAAAGAAAACCTTATGGGAATGTTATGGGGGGACCATTCATTAACAAAGATTATGATTTTAAGGCCCATTAATATTTAAGGTAATCAGAAATTATGACAGAAGATAATTTCCTAAGAAAACCTCTTAACTGCTCTCATAATAAATATGGAAACAATGTGTCGTGAATGTGTGTTACAGGGTGTGGCTTCTAGGTGTTGGGCTTTGTGTTAGTTTCCTTGGGCTGCTAGAACCAAGTCCCTTCATCTGGGTGGTTTAAAAGATGGCAGATTTTTTTTTTTGGCCGCACCAAGTGGCATGGGGAATCTTTCCTCGCTGCGTTAAACCTGAGACTCCTATATCGGAAGCTCGGAGCCTTAACCCCTGAACCACCAGAGAAGTCCAAAACAGAAGAAATTGATTCTCTTATAGTTCTGGAGCCCACAAGTCTGAAATGGAGATGTTGGCAGAAGCATGCTATCTCAGAAACCTCTAGGGAAGGGCCCTCCTTAATGTAATTTCCTTCTCTTTATCTACTGTCACATGACCAGCTCCCCTCCAGTGGATTGTTGTTTAGTTGCTAAATCGAGTCTGACTCTTTGTGACCCCGTGGACTGCAGCACACCAGGCTTCCCTATCTTTCACTATCTCCCAGAGTTTGCTCAGACCCATGCCCATTGAGTCAGTGATGCCATCCAACCATCTCATCCTCTGTCACCCCCTCTTCCTCCTGCCCTCAATCTTTCCCAGCATCAGAGTCTTTTCCAGTGAGTCAGTTCTTCGAATCAGGTGGCCAAAGTACTGGAGCTTCAGCTTCAGCATCAGACCTGGATTAGGGACCACCTTAGTGACCTCATCCTACCTTGATTACATCTGCAAAGACTATTTCCAAGCAAGGTTCAGAGGTGAGAGAAGGTTCCTACCTTGACAACTTTTTAAATGACACAGTCAGCTCAGTCGCTCAGTTGTGTCCGACTCTTTGCAGCCCCATGACTACAACACTCTAGGCTTCCCTATCCATCACCTACTGGAGCTTACCCAAACTCAAGCCCATTGAGTCAGTGATGCCATCCAACCATCTCACCCTCTGTTGTCCCCTTCTCCTCCTGCCTTCAATCTTTCCCAGCATCAGGGTCTTTTCGAATGAGTCAGATCTTCCCATAAGGTGTCCAAAGTATTGGAGTTTCAGCTTCAGTATCAGTCCTTCCAACGAATATTCAGCACTGATCTCCTGATTTCCTATAGGATGGACTGGTTTGAACTTTTTGCAGTCCAAGGGACTCTCAAGAGTCTTTTCCAACACCACAGTTCAAAAGCATCAATTCTTTGCAACTCAGCTTTCTTTATAGACCAACTCTCACATCCATACATGACTACTGGAAAAACCATAGCCTTGGCTAGATAGATCATTGTCAGCAAAGTGATGTCTCTGCTTTTTAACATACTGTCTGGGTTGGTCGTAGCTTTTCTTCCAAGGAGCAAGCATCTTTTAATTTCATGGCTGTAGTCACCATCTGCAGTGATTTTGGAGCCCCCCCAAAATAAAGTCTTTTACTATTTCCATTGTTTCCCCATTTATTTGCCNACCTGAACCCATGTCCCTTGCCTTGGCAGGCAGATTCTTAAGCACTGGACCACCAGGGAAGTCCTACAATGAACTTATCTAAGTTAAAAAAGGGTTAAAAGACTTAACTAACACTTGAAGATGCAAACCCCTACACCCTGAGTCACCAATCCAGTCTTGACTCTTTCTCAAGCATCCATGATTTTCAATACCTGCACTGGGAAATTTTCATCACCCTGTACAATGTGTTTCTGCTACAATCTAAGAATGTCATAATCGTTCTTATGCTTAATGGGGTCAAACCCAAAGTTACAGCTGGCGCTGGAAATGCAGGCTGCTCATAACTGTACTATCTGTGGGCTTCCCGTCGTAAGCATCTTAGAGGATTCAGTTAGTGTAGCGAGAGACAGAGTGCAGCAGTGACTAGAGCCGTTACCATGACAACCGTCACAGTCATTGGGAGACACTGAGGTTGCTACACTGAGACTGATGCACTGTCACACCTGAACTTGTTACTGACTTCAGTGTGTTGTATGCTTTCCACTATTTGTATTTTTTATTCTAGTTTCTTTAAAGGCACAATCATCGATTTCAGAGTCAGCAAGTGTGCCCCAAGCACAAAGCAGCTGAGACCTACTCTCATACCATCATGCCAACATCCAAGTGCTTTCGGGGGATCTGGCTGCTGCTTCTCACTAAAGTGTCTGCATGAACCAGAAACCTGAGCCAAAGTAAAGCTGGAAACATCGCCTTTGATTTGGAAACAGTTTGTAAATGGTCTAGGAAGATGCCAAGGAAATATCTGTGAAACAAAGAAAAGATGAAAACCCTCTCCATCCTAGTGGGAAACAGGGTCAGTCTCCAGGGCTCTCTTCCTCCTTCTTTAAATAGCACTGAAGTGCCTCCTGTCAAAACGGATTAGACTAAACATGGTATTTCCACTCAACATGGAAATCACTAAGTGAAGACATGAACTCAAGGTGAACAGCAGCCTCTGAAGGCTAGGGATGTCAGCTAGGGATGAACTGTCAGCCTCCTGATGCTTTAAAGATAGTCCCTCTAGGGACTCCTGAACCAGGGTAATTCATCTATTCAGCAGCCATTTGCCTTCACCTGCTGCCCACTCCACAGTGGCGGAATAAAAATGGTACAACTTTTTTTCTTGTTAGATTGATGTGTACCTAGATTCAATAAAATGTACCTGTTTTAAATGTGCAGTTTGGTAAATTTTGTGAGACTTACATACTCATAAAGCATTGACCACACCAAGATACGGAACATTTCTGTCATTTCAAAGTTCCCTGGCCCCAAGCAACTGCTGATAGCTTCCCACCAGTATAGATTAGATTAGTCTAGATGAGATGATATTTCCATACTGGTCATCAACATACTTTTGGGATTCATCTGTGTTCTGTACACTGTAACTTATTCCTGTTTCGTGCTCAGTAGTATTCCATTGAATGGATATACCACAATTTGTTTCCTCCACTCATTAGTCAACAGACATTTGGGCTGTTTCCAGTTTGGGCTCTTATGAATAAAACTGTTATGAAGATCAGTGTTCAAGTTTCTGTGTAAATGTGTGCTTTGATTTCTCTTGGGTAAATATTTACGAGAAAATGGCTAGGTTGTATGAGTAAAACTTGACAAGAAACTACCAAACTGTTTTCCATTTTAAAGTCCCTCCAGCAGTGTACTAAAGTCCCAGTTACTCCAAATCTTCAGCACCATTTGGTACTCTTCACCATTTTAACTTAAGTCATCCTTATGGTGAGTTGTAGTGTCTCATTATGGGTTTTAGCTTTAATTGCCCTGATGTCTATTGGTGTTGAGCAAATTTTCATCTGTTCATGGTGGGTTTTGATATTTTCTTTTGTGAAGTGTCTATTTAGTTTTCTGATCTTCAAAGGGGGTTGTTGGTCTTCTTATGGTTGAATCATTGAGAATTCTTCACACACTCTGGATTCAAGTCCCATGTGAATGTGTACTTGGTGAATATTCCCCAGTCTGACTTGCCTTTCCATTTCATTAACACTCTTTTAAACAGTCACAGCTTTTGCTTTTTAGAAAGACTCATTATTTAGTTAGCCTGCACTAGATCTTGGTTGCAGCATGTGGGATCTCTCCTTCTGGCACACAGACTCTCTAGTTGTGGCACTCCAGATCAGTAGCTGTGAGCTTAGAGCCATATGGGATCTTAGTTCCCTGACCAGGGATTGAACTCACATTCCCCTCGCTGTAAGGTGGTCTCTCAACCGCTGGAACACGAGGGAAGTCCCCAGCTCTTACTTTTACTTTTGATGAAATCCAATTGGTCAATTAAAAACAAGCTTCATCACCAAAAATTCACATCAGTTCAGTTCAGTTGCTCAATCATGTCCGACTCTTTGTGACCCCATGAACTGCAGCACACCAGGCCTCCCTGTCTATTACCAACTCCCTGAGCCAACCCAAATTCATGTCCATTGAGTCAGTGATGCCATCCGACCATCTCATCCTCTGTCATCCCCTTCTCCTCCTGCCTTGAATCTTTCCCAGCATCAGGGTCCTTTCAAATGAGTCAGCTCTTCACGTCAGGTGGCCAAAGTATTGGAGTTTCAGCTTTAACATCATCAGTCTTTCCAATGAACACCCAGGACTGATCTCCTTTAGGATGGACTGGTTGGATCTCCTTGTAGTCCAAGGGACTCTCAAGAGTCTTCTCCAATACCACAGTTCAAAAGAATCAGTTCTTTGATATTCAGTTTTTGTTATAGTTCAACTTTCACATTCATACATGACTACTGGAAAAACCATAGCCTTGATGAGATGGACCTTTGTTGGCAAAGTGTCTCTGCTTTTTAATATACTGTCTAGGTTGGCCATAACTTTCCTTCCAAGGAGTAAGCGTCTTTTAATTTCATGGCTGCAGTCACCATCTGCAGTGATTTTGGAGTGCCCCAAAATAATTCACATAATATTGCACAATTATGTTTCAATTTAAAAAATCGTTCATGCTTCCTGTGTCCCATCTAAGAAATCGTTGCTTACCTCAAGGTTGCAAAGACTTCCTCCTGTGTTCTCTTCTAGATGTCTTATAATTTTAGCTTGTGTGTTTCAGTCTATGGTCAATTTTGAGTTAATTTGTGTGCGTATAGCATGAGACAAAGAGGTATTTTTTTTTTTTCCCCGATGTGACTATCTAGTTTTTATGGCACCATTTCTTAATAAAGACTATCATTTTGCATTAAATTACTTTGGCACCTTTTGTTATTTCTGTACTTTATTCTGTGCCATTGATATGCAGCTATCCTTATTGTCAACACTATGCCACCTTGATTATGGTCTAGGGAACACCATTATAGCACTTACTATGTACGAGACATAGTTCTAGACACCTTCATATATATTGCAATAACTTAATCTTCATAATATCTCTCTTATGCTATTAGGTTATTCTAATAGGGTATGCTACTATCATCCTCTATTATATCCAGAAATTGAGGTTCAGAGAGGGTTAGCAACCTACCCAAAGTCACACGGAGGCAGAGCCACCATTTAAGTCCAAGCAGTCTGGTTCCAGAGTCTTGCTCTTAACCCCTGTACTACATTACCTCTCCTCACTGTCAGTAAGACAAAGTAACATCTAGAATTACAAAAAGAATGTACACACTTTCCCAAGCTTTCTTTCCTTCATTGTAGGAGGCCCTGGCACTGGGGCACAGAGGAGAGACAGAAGTCCCTGCCCTTGGGGGATGGAGGAATTGAATTGTGTCCTCCCCAAAAAGGACAGGTTGAAGGCCTTACCCCTGGTATCTCAGAATGTCACTTGATTTAGGAAATAGGGTCTTCACAGAGGTAACTGGGCTTCCCTGGTGGCTCAGTGGTAAAGAATCCGCCTGTCAATGCAGGAGACGCAGGTTAGATCCCTTGGTCTGGAAGACCTCTTGGAGGAGGAAATGGCAACCCACTCCAGTGGTCTTCCCTGGGAAATCCCATGGACAGAGGAGCCTGGTGTGCTAGAGTCCATGTGGCCACAAAAGAGTTAGACACAACTGAGCAACTAAACAATAATGACAACAACAGAGGTAATCAAGTTCACATGAGGTCCTCAGGGCCCTGATCCAGGGTGACTAGTGTCCTTATAGAAAGTGGGAAATGTGCACGCAGACACGCACACAGGGAGAAGGCCACGTGGCGATGAAGGCCGGGATCCGGGTGATGCTTCCACAAGCTGCAGAGAGCCAATGATTGCCAGCAAACGTCCAGATGCCAGGGGAGAGTCCTGGAACAGATCCTCCCTCAACCTCAGAAGGAATCCACCCTCCAACACCTTGTTCCAGACTTCAGTTCAGTTCAGTTCAGTTGCTCAGTCGTGTCTGACTCTTTGTGACCCCATGAACTGCAGCACGCCAGGCCTCCCTGTCCATCATCAACTCCTGGAGTTTACCCAAACTCATGTCCATTGTGTTGGTGATGCCATCCAACCATCTCACCCTCTGTTGTCCCCTTCTCCTGCCTTCAATCTTTCCCAACATTCGGGTCTTTTCAAATGAGTCAGCTCTTCGCATCACGTGGCCAAATATTGGAGTTTCAGCTTCAACATCAGTCCTTCCAATGAACACCCTCCAGAAAGGTGAGAGGTCTGTGTCTAACCCACTCAGCTTGTGATACTTTGTTATGCAGCTTTAGCAAACACACACAGGGAGCTCAGGTCTGATGGAGAGCAGAGCTTAGCATATTGTCTGTTAAATGATGAAGCAAATGCAGAAAGAAGGAAAGGGTGGAGGGAAGGAAAAGAGAGCCTAGAGGACAGGGAAGCCTGGCGTGCTGCAGGCCACGGGCTCGCAGAGTCAGACATGACCGAGTGACTGGACAATTACAGCAACAGAATTTCATTTATCTCAAATGTGACTCAATCAAGGCTTTGAACTCTGACTTAATGTGTCTTTACAGTCATATACATTGTGCATGCCCAGTTGCTTCAGTCATGTCAGACTCTTTGTGACCCCATGACTGTAGCCTGCCAGACTCCTCTATCCATGGGATTCTCCAGGCAAGAATACTGGAGTGGGTTGCCGTGCCCTCCTCCAGGGGATCTTTCCAGCCCAGGGATTGAACCTGCTGCTCCTTCATTATAGGTGGATTCTTTACCATTGAGCCACTGGGGAAGCCCTTCACTTATATTACTTGATATGAATTTTATAGGTCAATCTGTCTATATTGTGTTGCCTGTTTGCAGCTAAGTGTCTAGGGTTTGAAGAATGCAGCAGCTGGTAGAATTCCTGACATCTCAGGGTTGGCAGGGCCCGGTAAGAGTTCACTCAGTGGACTCAATGGTAAAGAATCCACCTGCCAGTGCAGGAGATGCCAGAGACGTGGGTTCGATCCCTGGGTCGGGAAGATCCCCTGGAGAAGGAAATGGCAACCCACTCCAGTACTCTTGCCTGGGAAAATCCCATGGATAGAGGAGCCCAGCGGGCTACAGCCTATGGGGTCACAAAGAGCCGGACGTAACTGAGCACACATATAAATACACCGTGCTCTTTCTGTCCTATTCCAGGCCGGGCCCTTTCTGATCCTGCTGGGTCCTGCGGACTCAGCCTTTGCCTGGCCTGACTTCCTGCTCCTGAGCAGCCATGTGCACTGACTGTGTGCAGGGCTTCAGAGAGAGGAAGCGCTGTTGCTGGGGTTTCCACCTACTTCAGAGCACCTGATCTGACTGCCAGGGGCAGAGGATGTGGATCCCAGCCAGAGGCAAGGCGCTCCATCTACTTAGCAGATGCTCTTTCCCAAATGGGTGTAATTGAGTCTCACTCAATTAAGTAACTATGTACTGGGTGCTTATTATAGACTGGCTCTTAGCCTAGGGGAACTCATGCAGACCCGGGCCGCAGAAATCCAGCTTGATAAAACTGTCGTCATTTCTTCAAACCTGCTGCGTCATACACACACACACACACACACACACACACACTCACACACACACACTCACACACTCACACACGCACACGACCTGAACAGTGGAGCAAGATGCCTCCCAGACAGAGGCCAGCACCCTAGTATCCCAATTGGTTGTCCTTGATCTTGACACCTGGGGATGGTGGGGGTCCCTGAGGAGCCCTTGCCACACCAACAATCAGTGATGCTCTAGACAGAAGCTGGATTGTTGGTTAGGCTTTAGTTATGGAAGGATGGGAGAAAGGAACACAGGATGTGTTTGTTATTATTGTTGACTCAGCTCTCTTGCCAAGAAAGGAAAGCCAACACAGCCTGCATGAGAAAAAAATGTCAAATTTCCATATTACTTTTAACTGCTAGTACTTCTGTTTTAAATATGCACGTGCTAATCTAATCTTTGGCTTCCCTGGTGGCTCAGATGGTAAAGCGTTTGTCTACAATGCGGGAGACCCGGGTTTGATCCCTGGGTTGGGAAGATCCCCTGGAGAAGGAAATGGCAACCCACTCCAGTACTCTTGCCTGGAAAATTCCGTGGACTGAGAAGCTCCTCAGAGCCTGGTAGGCTGCAGTCCATGGGGCCACAAAGAGTTGGACACGACTGAGCGACTTCACTTTAACCTAATCTTTGCCTTCATAAATCTCAGTCTGAAAAGAAGCAGAGACCTTGGTTATCTGTGAGTTTAAGTCCATGTTCAGAAGACAGGGTCTCAGAAATCATTTTCTACTTGAAAAAGGCTCTCTCTAAATTGCGCGTTAAAAATAATTCACTGAAACATAAATTTTGTTCAGAAAAATGAAAGTCGCCAGTCGTGTCCAACTCTTTGCAACCCCATGGACTATATAGTCCATAGAATTCTGCAGGCCAGAATACTGGAGTGGGTAGACTTTCTCTTCTCTAGGAGATTTTCCCAACACAGGAATCGAACCCAGGCTTCCCATATTGCAGGTGGATTCTTTACAAGCTGAGCCACAAAGGAAGCCCTTTGTTTGGAAATTTCTATTTCAAAGATGAATGTGTGTGAGACATGTATCTCTGTTTGGGCCAAAGGTATGAGAAATGAAGAAGGTAACTTTCAAAATGATTGTTATTTCAGGGTGGTCAAATGATCCTTAAGTATAATAAATTCAAGTGGGCTTGAGATATTTCAAGCAAAGGGCAAAATCAGACTTGGAATCCGTTGGAATCACAGCAGAGGTTGCCAGCAGACCAGGCTTTTCCAGGTTTTCAAGTCCTGGGAGGACCTTCTCCTCTTGAGTCACTTTAGAAATGGCTTCAGGCCAGAGCTTCTGTAGCTTCTAAGGGGAACATGTCCCTCCCTCCTGCCTCTCTTAGGAAAGCAAAACGTGGATCTTAAGAGTTTTATGATCATAATTTAAACCATTCTCAACTTTGGGCAAATGGGAAAAAAATAGCTCATAAAGGAGTTGAGAAAGACAGACTGGCCAGCAGACTTGGGAGTCAGTGCTCCCACATCTGGAGCCTGGGACCCCTGCCTTCCTCCCTTGGATGGGGGACACTGTGGGAAAACCCAGATATGGGGGAGCCCAAGGAGGCTACTGGAGCGATGGGGAGGGAATTAGAAGAGGTTTGGTGGGAAATAAAGCTTTAGGCACTTAGCAGGTGGGTTTCAGAGAATGTCCTCGGCCAAACTCAGAAACAGAGCCACCTGATAAAAAGTGCCAAGAGTTGGGAGTGGATGGGAGGGTTTGTTATTGTTGTTTAATCGCTAAGTCGTGCCCGACTCTTTGCAACCCCCTGGACTGTAGCCCTCCAGGCTCCTCTGTCCATGGGATTTCCCAGGCAGGAATACTGGAGCGAGCAGCCATGCCCTCCTCCAGGGGATCTTCCCGACCCAGGGACCGAACCTCAGTCACCTGTGTTGCAGGAGAATTCTTTACCGCTAAGCCACTGGGGCTTCCCAGGTGGGGGGCCTACTTTGGAGAAATGGGCTCCCGGTGCAAAACTACTCGCCTGCTTGAGGATGCCAGGTCCTGACTCTGCACCCTGCTTCCTGGCTCCCCTTCTAATGCTCCCTCCCGTGAGGAGGAGCTCTCAGAATGCGAAGGTCCTCACGTCCACGAGCATTCTTCTCACCAGGCGGTAGATTACGTCAGTGCTTCTTGAATGATGATGTATGTGCCAGATATACAGAAAGGCTGCTTAGCCAGAATTTTAACTTCTCAGCTCTAGTGGGTGTTGCCCACTTGGAGGCACCCGGGGCAGCCATCTTCCAGGGAGCTTGGGGGCCAAATGAAAAGTGTGGTTTGATTTTGTTTGATCAGACCCCTTCCTCTGCTAAGCTTCTGAAATCTTTGTTAGATAAACTGGGGACTTAGTCTTTTAGTGGAAGTGGGGGGTTGTTTCTTCCTGCCAATCTGTGGCCCACAGAAATACTGCAGAATCATTCTCCATCAATGGAAGAGTCTCCTCGTGTCAGGGAGGATTGAACGAACTCAGCTTTGAGGCCAGCCGTAGAGCACCTTCAGTCTGATGACTCACTGGGCAAAGCAGCCTCTCTTCAAGCCTCCACACACTCTCCTTGCTTCTGTCCTCACCACCCCTGCTCACATCTGTTTACAGTGGCCAGAGAGATCCTTCTAAAACGCAACAGGACACCTGCTCTGACACCCTTGGCTGCACTCCCTCCAGCCTCTCCGGCCACCCAAGCTGTCCCTTTAACTTGCAGACACACTCCTGCTCCTGCGCAAAGCTCACTCTAGACATCCTCCACCCGCCTCTCCAGATCCACGTGTCCTGGAGGAACACCGGCAAGATCAGATCAGCAGCCCCCTCGCCCTCTGCCTGCAGAAAAAGTGAAGTTGCTCAGTCGTGTCTGATTGTTTGCAACCCCATGGGCCTACCACGCTCCTCTGTCCATGGGATTTTCCAAGCAAGAGTACTGGAGTGGGTTGCCATTTCCTTCTCCAGAGGATCTCCTTGACCCAGGGATTGAACCTTGGTCTCCTGCATTGTAGGCAGATGTTTTACCGTGTGAGCCACCAGGGAAACCCAGAGGGTGTCAGCAAATACGGCTCCTGTAAGAAATCAGGAGGAAGAGAGTGGGACCAGGTGCTGGTCCCTTGGTTCCCATCCTACCAGCACACTGCGGCTGCTGGGTCCTGATGAGTGGCCCCCTAACCCTACAGACCTGCCCATCCCAAATTAATCTGCCCTCCGGCCCCTCCTGCTCACTGGGCTGGGTCGGCCCTCTCCTGCCGGGTCTGACTGATGCAGGCCTTCCTTCTGGCAGCTCCCTCTGCTGGCAATGTTGTTTTCACTTTACAGCCACGTGGCATGTGGGACCTTTGTTCTCCAACCAGGGATCGAATTCATGCCCCCTGCACATGGGATGTGGGGTCTACCTGGCTCTAGTATGAGCTCCATCAATTACATCCAAAATGACCCTCTTTCCAAGTCAGGTCACATTCTAAAGTACTAGGGGTTAGAACTGCATGATATGAGTTTTCAGAGGACACAGTTCAGACTATAATGATAATGAACATTTATTGAGTGCCTGCTCCTTGTCAAGCCCTGTGAATTACTGTATGATTCTCAGGATAAACCTATTTAGATAAGGATTTGTTCTCACCTGACCACTTACTCCAAGAGAAAACTGGGGCCCAGAGAGTCTAAATAATGGGCCCAAGGTCACCCAGCTGGTAAGTACAGGGCCTGGGGACCACACCACACTGCATCATCACTTCCACCCACGCTCTCCTCGAACACGCAGTTGATCTGGGGCTTGAGACTGAAGGAAACACTCAAGGTTTTGATGATGAAATTGTGAGACTTGCTGGGAAGCAGAGTGGGTGGTGGAAATCAGATTTCTTGTTAACTTCAGCGCGATGACATAGTCCATTCCCTGACAATCGTGAAGGCTTACTGAGGAAGGAGTAAGAGTGGCTTATGTGAATTCTCCTTCCCCTGATTTAAAACTCATCCTTAATGGAATGTCTCAAATTCCACAAGCCGGCCACGTGGCAGCGGACCCTCGGGCTCGCCTGGCCTGAGTGGCACTCCGTGGACCTTCAGTCATCAGGGAGTTAATGCTGTGTCAAGAAGAGCAATTTGGAAAACCAGCTGTTTCTGCAAGATGGCAGTTATTTACAGCTGCCCAAGCTGACCGGCAATGCCAGGAGCCGAAATTAATTGCAGATCAAATGAACAAAAATGTCTTTCTCAGTGTTTTTAGGGCCCAAAGCCATTTTAATAGACTGTCAAAAATCTCAGTGAGAAGAAAGGAAAAAAATCCCCAAAACTTGGCAAGTCCTTTTGATAGGCAATTACTGCCCAGGGTTGGAGGAATAGTAAGTATATATTTGGAAACAAGGTAATAAGAACTTGGGAAGGGGCAAGTGTTAGTCACTCAGTCATGTCTGACTCTTTGTGGCCTCAGGGACTGTAGCCTACCAGGCTCCTCTGTCCATGGAATTTTCCAGGCAAGAACACTGGAGTGGGTTGCCATTCCATTCTCCAGGGGATCTTCCTGGTCCAGGGACTGAACCTGGGTCTCCCACATTGCAGGCAAATTCTTTACCATGTGAGCCACCAGGGAAGGGGCAAAAGGTGTCCTGAATACTGACTGTCAGGACCACCCAGTGGACCTTCATGTACTTTGGGTTTTGTTTCTATGACAAATTCTGTAAGGTAGTGCATTAGTTTTCTGTGGCTGCTGCAAAAAATTACCACAAACTTAGTGGCTTAAAGAAACATATATTTAGTCTCTCAGAGTTCTGGGGGTCACAAGTCTAAAATAGGTCTCATGGAGCAAAAGTCAGTTGTTGCAGGTTTGAACACCGGGCCAGGAAGATCCCACGTGCCACAGTGCAGCTAAGCCCATGCACCACAGCTATTGAGCTGTGCGCTACAGCCCTGGTCGCTCAGATGGTAAAGCATCTGCCTGCAATGAGGAAGACCTGGGTTCCATCCCTGGGTCGGGAAGATTCCCCTGGAGAAGGCAATGGCATCCCACTCCAGTACTCTTGCTGGGAAAATTCCATGGACAGAGGAGCCTGGTAGGCTACAGTCCATGGGGTTGCAAAGAGTTGGACATGACCAAGCAACTGCACTTTCTAGAGCCCAGGAACAGCAACTTTTGAGCCCAGGTGCCTCAACTACTGAAGCCTGTGTGTCCTAGAGCCTGTGCTTCACAACAAAAGAAGTCACCACAATAAGAAGCTGCTGCTGCTGCTGCTAAGTCACTTCAGTCGTGTCCAACTCTGTGTGACCCCACAGATGGCAGCCCACCAGGCTCTGCCGTCCCTGGGATTCTCCAGGCAAGAACACTGGAGTGGGTTGCCATTTCCTTCTCCAATGCATGAAAATGAAAAGTGAAAGTGAAGTCGCTCGGTCGTGTCCAACTCTGTGCGACCCCATGGACTCAGCCTACCAGGCTCCTCCATGCATGGGGTTTTCCAGGCAAGGGTACTGGAGTGGGGGCCACTGCCTTCTCCTGAGAAACACTTGCACTGAAACAAGTAGCCCCCGCTCTTTGCAACTGGAGAAACAGCCTGTCGACAGCAACGAAGAACCAGCAGAGTCAGAAGTAAACAGATAAAAAGTCAGTTGTCGGCAGGGCTGTGTCCCTTCTGGATCTGTTCATTGCCTTTCCCAGCTTCTCAAGGCTGCCTGCACTCCTTGGCTTGCGGCCCCTCCTACCATCTTCAGAGTCAACATTACACCACCTCCGCTACACTATCGCATCTCCTTCTCTGATTACAGCTCTCCTGCTTCTCTTGCAAGGACACCTGTGATTACCCTGGACCTACCGGATAATCCAGGATAACCTCCCCATCCTAAACCTTTGACTTCATCACATTTGCGAAACCTCTTTTGCCATGTAAAATAGCATATGTGTGTTTCCAGGAATTAGGAAGTGGACACTTGGGGAGTCAATATTCTGCCTTCCACGGGTGGGCATGGTTGTGTACCCGTTTTAAAGATGAGTAAATAAATCCAGAGATCTTGGGCAATTTCCTTCAAACCACTCAGCTGGTAAAAAGATGATTAGGATTTGAATTCAGAGCCGCAGGCCCTAGAGCCCAAACTCTTTCTCCCCCCACACGTTGTTCTATTCCAGACTCCCAGACTCATGCTGAATTTAATCTCATGATATTTCCGAGGATTAGTGTAAATGCTACCAAATTTAGGACTGTTTCCAATGAGCTAGTCTGCATCTTCAACTCTCCTAGAAGATAAACTAGGAGGGAGTGCAGATTGGGAGCTTGGACACAAGGCTATGGGGCAGGTTGCCCTTCACCTGGCTAACTCCCGCTGGCCCTTCAGCTCTCAGACTCTTGGAATCACTCAAAGGAGAGCTCATCCCAGTGCTACACATGGCACATGTCTGTTTCTATGTCTTTCTCCTTAGGTCACAATGTTACTGGGGACTCTGAAGCACAAGCATGATATAAGCCGCTTGTGGCATGGATGAACTCCTGAATGAGTAAGTCCACCAACACCTGGGGCTTCCCTGATAGCTCAGCTGGTAAAGAATCCGCCTGCAATGCAGGAGACCCCGGTTTGATTCCTGGTTCAGGAAGATCCCCTGGAGAAGGGATAGTCTACCCACTCCAGCATTCTTGGGCTTCCCTTGTGGCTCAGCTGGTAAAGAACCCACCTGCAAAGCAGGAGACCTGGGTTCGATCCCTGGGTTGGGAACATACCCTGGAGAAGGAAAAGGCTACCCACTCCAGTATTCTGGCCTGGAGAATTCCACGGACTGTGGAAGTCCATGGGGTGGCAAACAGTCGGACACGACTGAGCAACTTTCACTTTCACCAACACCTGGGCTTCCCAGGTGGTGCTAGTGGAAGAACCCGCCTGCTGATTCAGGAGACGCAGCAGATCTGGGTTCAGTGCCTGGGTCAGGAAGATCCCCTGGAGGAGGGCATGGCAACCCACTCCAGTATTCTTGCCTGGAGGATCCCCTGGACAGAGGAGCCTGGTGGGCTACAGTCAGACACAACTGAAGTGACTCAGCACGCACACATGCACCACCAACACTGTGAAGCCAACGTCCCTGCTCTGGGCCCTCACCAAGATGCCCACACCTCTGGAATGTACAAGATCCAAATGACTGTGGCCCATCAGACTTCAAACTTGGAGAAGCGGGCAGACTCTTCAGAGGCCATGACCCCTAGCTCTGATCTTAGAAAAGTCCTCTTTCTCTCAGGAGGGCAAAGTCACTTTCCTCCTTCCTGGGACTAAATCCTCTTAAGAAGGACTTCATCAAAGGCTGTCGGCATCCTACTAAGGATGATCTGCCAGCCAGAGTGGGCCCCAAAAGCCGGGGGTCAGAGAGACAGAGGCTGGAAGCATCACCACGCCCTCTGTGGGCTCCTTTTTCAAACAGTCACTGGACTGCCAGGATTGACGTGTACCTTCCTGAGACCTCAGGTGAAGCACTCAGGGTCTTGGGAAGAGAGAGGCCTTAGATGTTAGTGCTCCCCACGCCCTCAGGTTCTGACCTACTGTGTGGGATCCTGGGATCCTAAGTCATTTCTTCTGGTCTTGGTTTCCTCAGATGGTTGGATGGCATCACCGACTTGATGGACATGAGTTTGAACAAGCTCTGGGAGTTGGTGATGGACAGGGAAGCCTGGTGTGCTATAGTCCATGGGGTTGCAAAGAGCTGGACACGACTGAGCGAATGAACTGAACTGAACTGGCTTCCTCAGCTATGGAAAGATTGCGAGAGACCCTGAAAAGTCCTGCTCTCTGCAAGAATGTCCATCACAGCCTTATTTAAAATGACAGACAATGGGGACCTACCTAGTCAGAACTAGAATAGTTCACACTCACTGAGTTATATCACGGACCAGGCACTGTGTGCATCACTAAGCATGGGCCCACTTGTTTAATCCTCATTCCTTCCCTATGAGGCGGGGATGGTGTCCTTATTATAGAAATGGGGAAACTGAGTCACAGAGCTGTTGAATATCTCACTGGGATCATGCAATTTAAAAGGGGTGGAGCTGGGATCAGATTCTGGGCAGTGTGGCTCTGCTATTTGAGCAGAGACACTCAACAACCTCACCCTGTAGACAACAGTTAAGGACACTGCTTTACAGCCAATTCCTGAAGAATGATACAGCTTTCACAACTAGTGTTAATTCAGAGGGGGCAACAATCTGCATACTTTTTCTGTATATGTGTCATACTTCAAAAAAAATTTCCCTGGTGGCTCAGTCAATAAAGAATCGCCTGCAATGCAGGAGACCTGGGTTTGATCCCTGGGTTGGGAAGATCTCCTGGAGAAGGAAATGGCAACCCACTCCAGTATTCTTGCCTGGGAAATCCCATGGACAGAAGAAAGAGCCTGGCGGGCTCCAGTCCATGGGGTCACAAGAGTTGGATAAGACTTGGTGATTAAACCATCACCATCAATAAAAATTTACTCAAATAATAAATAATAAAATGGAAAATTATTTGGACATAAGTTTAGGTGAACAAAAGCAGAATTAAAATTAGTCTAAAGATAGGAGTTTNGAAAGAGCCTGGCGGGCTCCAGTCCATGGGGTCACAAGAGTTGGATAAGACTTGGTGATTAAACCATCACCATCAATAAAAATTTACTCAAATAATAAATAATAAAATGGAAAATTATTTGGACATAAGTTTAGGTGAACAAAAGCAGAATTAAAATTAGTCTAAAGATAGGAGTTTTTAAAGTGTAGTTGATTTACAGTTGTGTTAGTTTGTGGTTTATAGCAAAGTGAATCA
>SJYA01009992.1:0-14163 GCA_006410615.1 Neotragus moschatus
AGAGAAGCACACACAGCATGTCTGTAATTAGGCTGTGCTCTGATTAGGTGGTCGATGGCACAGCCACAGCTGATGCCTTACAGCACAGGAAACATCTTGGTGAGATAAGTCTGTGCATTGTTTGGAAAGAAAGTCTAGCAAGATAATCACAAGGATTGCGCATTAAAAGGGAAAGGAAAAGATGGTGGTGCACAAGAGAAGAGACTATGATGTGTGGAAATTAAGAGGAGACGGCTGTTCTCTCTCCCATCCAGTTGGTGGTACTCCAAGGAACCAAGAACACAGGTGAGAATGTGTTCACTTCTCCAAGCTCAGTTAATTTGCTTTCTTTCTCATTGGATTTAAGTTTCATTAACTTTGGCACCGTGTCTGTATTTACCACCATCATATCCCATTTGGTAAGTACCAAGTATAGGACTTAATGAAGTTTTTTGAAATGACGAGTAGATTAATAATGCAAGTGATGCTCAAGTGAGGATACCAAGGTTGTAAGATATCAATAACACTATATCAAGGAGCATACAGGGAGGACAGTTGGGGAAAAAGCAGTTAGGAGATACCTACCTTTCCCAGCAATGAGAATGCCCTGAAGACCTCTCAAAGAAGAGACTCAGAGGACACTCAGATAATCTGGGCTGGGGGATGTTTATTACCCTAGTTGTAAGTTCCCTTCATGTATTTTTGTTTGTTGTAGGTTATGGTCTTATCAAGACATTGATGGTTCTCTATGTTTTTATCCCCATGGGTGCTATAAGATGGCATGTGGAGGTGAATACAGGCTTAGGATATGAATGATGAAGATACTATTTCATGGAAAATTCCATGTTTAGGGAACTTGTGAATGAATACAGACTCACATAAGAAAGAGGAGATACTCTACTACGTAGCTATTATATGCTTTGCTCAGTGGAGGGGTTATATCCATCAGTTTCATGCACTTCTCATAGCAAATTTGAGAAGTGGGTTTTTGGTTTGTTTTTTGTTTATAGTTTACAAAAGAGTAATTAGGACTTCAGAGAAGTAAATTAACTTTTCTATAAACATACAGCAAGTATAGATTGGACCAGAGACTGGAATCCAGGTTTCCTTATTCCAGAGAAGTACTCTTTTCCTTCTTGATGTTTTCCCTGAAATATGCTGACAGAAGATGGAATATAATCTTCCCCTAATACCTTTTAAAATATATCTTTTATGAATTTTACTGGCCCAGATTTTCCTGTTTCTCAAGGCACATCTGCAAAAAAAAAAAAAAAAAAAAAACCAAACTTGAAAACAGAGATGGCAATCCTTGGTATATGTGCCATTTCTCCCATCCACATGACAGTTATCAGCAATTAACTATGGAGGGTTGGAGTTTTTCCCATCAGGGTTAGATGCAGACTTTAGTGTTTAGCATACAGAGCTCCAAATTCCACTAAGAGTTAATAAGAATTTGCACAGTCATATAAAATGTATTGGTTGTTTCTTGTGTGAATATTCCCGGGTGAGACTCTGAGTACATTAGAACAGGAATTAGGCTAGAATTTAGGAAATCTACATTTTACCACAAGCTGCCACTTGTAACTGACTCTGAATGAGTCATTCCATTTTTTCAGAACCCCAGTTTCCCCACTTGTAAAAGGAAAGTTTTAGACTAAATCAACTCTAAGTTCTCTTTTTCCACTAACATTTTGGAAGTGACAGAGGTACTTAGAGCAATTTACTGGCCCTAAATCACATTCCCAGAAGACTAGCTCACCTGATAAATTAATAACTGTGACAGTTTTAATGAGTCTCTCTTATCATATGTGTTCACCCTGTTAAGGAACATTATTACATTTCAAAAAGGTTTTCAAGAATACAGTTTTGTACCCAAAAAATAGGCTCCAGGGCATATGAGTTCTTTTCTCTCTTCTTTCCAACTTAAATTCCTGAGGAGAGGGTAGGTTTCAAGGGGTAGTGAGATTCAATTTCCTTATCATGTTTCATCATGTGAGAAAGATAAAATGGATTCTATTGATATTAGTGGACTGGGAATTTTGACTCCCATTAATCCAAGAGTAAAGTGACTTTTTTGGATAGATAAGGACAGGCATCACTTAAGTGCTGCCTGTGTGAGCAGATATAGAGTCCCCAGAGCTACGCCTACATGTAAGCCCAGAATCAGCATTTATCTCCCCTCTTAGAATCCTCAGACACAGCCTGATGATTGGGAGACCCCGTTCAATAGAGCAGCTAGTGGACAAATTGTGAATATTCAAATGCAACCTAATGAAATCTTAAAAATTTGACCCCTCACTCACTCTAGCTGTATTTCGAGAGCTCAATAGCCAGTGATCAGTGTCCATATCACTGGTTAGCACAGGTATTGAAAAAACCCCATCCATGGGGACAGTTCTGTCATTCAGCGTCATTCTACATAAATACATTTGTGATTCTCTAGAACATGAAAGTCCTGACAATGCTCTTTGTATTGGCAACAGAAAACGCTTTCTTCTTCAGGCTCTTGCTTTTCAGTGCTAGCTAAGCATCGCGGAGAGTTGGACATGACTGAGCGACTTCCCTTTCCCTTTTCACTTTCATGCACTGGAGAAGGAAATGGCAACCCACTCTAGTGTTCTTGCGTGCAGAATCCCAGGGACGGGGGAGCCTGATGGGCTGCCATCTATGGGGTCGCACAGAGTCGGACACGACTGAAGTGACTTAGCAGCAGCAAACATTGCATTGAATGTGCAGCATGGAGGCAAGAAACTTTTTGGTTCTATTTCACCCCTGCTTTTTCTCAACATAACAGTATGCAGTGAGACTTAAGAAGCCTCAAATAATTTTTTCGCTTGTGCATCTTAAAAAGGATGCCCTTGTTCTTATCATTATACCATTCTAAATGAATGACACTATTGATTCCAGTTTTGATTCAAATACTATTAACTTATTATTTTTGTCAATTGAAAATAAATGTCCATAAGCTTATGAAGTATTAGAAATAAACTCATTATTTAAGGGCTTTAGGGTCCCAACTAAGTCTCATCTCTTACTATTAATAAACTAACCATAAGTTCATCTTATTTCACTAGTCATTTTTTATCTAAAAAGACTTTTTTTTTTTTTTTTTTAGGTTTTCTACTAGTGAAATACTGTGACCACATGACTTTCCCATCCAAATCTTATGGTATTTTACTCTGGTCTATTTCTCACTCCATCGACCTCATTCAGAATGGCCTTCCCTTTTTCGGGAAAGGTTGCTAATAATGGGAACTGGAGATTGGTTTTAGCAAACATATTCTGGACACTGTATTTGATCAACAGAGTCAGAGGTTCTTCATTTAACATTTCTCTGTGCACATCACAACAGAAGAGTACTGAGGAGGAAACTGTGGCAGAAAGAGTTTAAGCAACTTAAGATCATACACTGAGTCTGAAGCAGAACTGGAATGTGAAGGCTGGAGGTCTAAACTCGTCATATGCCAGCCTACCCCGCAAGTGAACTGAAAAAGCACTGCTGCAGTTCCCCCTGCCTGCCTCTTGCACTGACATTGCTAATGAGGCACAGAACGCCACCAGCAAATAATTACACAAGTCTTGAAATCTGAGCAATCAAAGTTAATGGGCATGAAGGATGGTACCATCTAGAACTTCACAGCAGAGAAAACTCAGGGCTACTTTTGAATTTGGCTTACTTTTGGTCACTGTTTTGCAACCATTCTGTAGGATGTTCTAAACACCTCCCCAATACATTAAAGATGTCGGTAAATAGGTGGGTAGATAGACAGATGAATGAGTGAGTGAGGATGGTATGGGTAAAAATGGGAGGTTGATGTGTGAGTACAATGTCTGTACGATGCTGTACACCTGTACAATGTTTACAATGCTTAAAAAAAATTACAGCATTCCATTTTACCCACAAAGAGATAGGACCATCGTTTTCAATTTATTTGAGGTGATAAAGAATATAGACTTCCAGCCTTCAAATTCCAGTTCTGCTTCAGATCCAATGTATGATCTTAAGTTTCTTAAATCCTTCTTGCCACAGTTTCCTCCTCAGTAAATGGGAATAATAATAATAAAATCTACCACAAGGGTTTATGAAGATCGAATACATTTAAATCCCTAAACTACTTAGAAAAGTTCCTGGCACTTGGTAAATCATCAATACTGCTAGCTATTATTATAATGATTTCTTGGAACCTGAGAATTCCAGGAAAGAAACTCAGGAAGCTAGGGAAAGCTTAGTTGATTTCTACTTGAAATGGTTTAATAACCCCCCAAATGCAGAGAAAATAGAGATACATTCTCAAATCAATTGAACTCAAGATCTCCTCCAGCTTTGGCAGAGTGGACATAGTTTAAGAATGGCACCAGAAGCTCCCCCTTTCTCTTTGCAACTTTGTGGAATAGTTAGGGGCTTAAAAACCATAAAGCAAGCTCTCACAAAAGTGTCTTTCTGTCTTTCAGCTTTGCTACCACCTCCTGTGCTCTGCTCAGCTCAGTAAGCTCTAGAAGGCTTGCTTTCCCTCTCTGAAGCAGCAATATGCTTTGAGTCTTGCACCTGCATCCCCTTTTCTGGACACTGGGGACCTTTGCTTGGCCATTGTGGGTGGCTTAAAATACATTAAAGCCAGCCAACATCCTTCTAAGGAGAAGTTCATCTGAGGGTAATTCAGGAACCAATAAAGGATGGCAAATCACTTTATGGAGATTAGCTTTTAATTATTCATAGGCAATTTGACTGCAATCCAGCAGGTGTCCTGATAAGATGAGGATGACTTGATAAGGAGATTTTTTTCCCCCTGTAAAACATATTCAAAATGTCCCCAAAACTACTTGAAATGTTCAAACTTGAAGAGGCCGTGGGGAAGGACCAGTCTATTGCCTCCAGAATGAGTGATCTTTGTAAAGATGTCATTATTCATTTATTCATTTGTTGAATGATTCTTATCCTCTGTTGATGAATCATTTTTGGAAGAGACAAGAAAGACAATTGATTAAAAAAAGAAAAATATATTAAATCATGTGATATGAGGTCATATTTTTACCTTTCTTCCTCCACCGATTTCCTGAAAGATGAGCAGTGTTGTGTTATGGGGAAAAAATGAATTTTGAGCAGGTAGACCTAGGTTCAAACTAAAATGTCACCTATTATTGGCTGGATGACCCTAAGAAACCAATTAACCTCTCTGCATCTCTATTTCCTTATATGAAAATGTGAGTATATTCAAATCTTGGATGAGGAGTGAAAATATGAAGTCTGTGACTGAGAAGTTGTTGGTTTTTATACGTGACAGTGGAAACGATCATTTGCAGCTAACTGTTCTTTGAAGTATCTTGGGAGGCTAATATCCAGCTAACTGGGCCTGAGGGCATTGGCAGTTTGCATACTGCCCACAAGCCCATTTGACTATGATTTCCTCTGAGAGGTTTACTGTGCCTCCGCCTAAAAGGCCTCTAAATGAAAGGCCTACAGGTTTAAACGTTGGGAGACAGGATGGAACCTTCATCCCTTCCCTTTCACTTTATCATTAGAACCATGACCATGAATAAAATAAAACAGGATATGTGAGAAACATTTCTAAGCACTGAATTGCTCTTCAAATATAATTATGATAATGATGGCATACTAGGATCTCACATTTGAAAAGGATCTGATTATTACTAATTATTGAGTGTCCATACATGAGAAGACAAAAAGATAGACAACAATAATCCAACTGCTAGCTTGATATATAATTTTCAGCTTATTCCCTAATTTAACACTTCAAGGCTCACAAGCAGAAACTCAAGTGACTACAATTTTTTCCTCTTTCTTTATCTTCTTCCTATCTTCTCAAAGCTCCCATTTCTTTTTCCAAGAGTTAAAAATTATTTTGCTAAAATCTAAAAGGGGACAGAATTGAAAAAAAAGTTTGTGAAACACTTCACACTCATTTTTGTTCATCTAACTCCTTCTCACCTCTCTAGCTTAACCTTTTCTTTTTTTGCTTCTAGTTATTTTTATTTTCTTTAATTAAAAAATAGAGTTGAAATACAATATTATGTTAGTTTCAAGTGTACTACATAATGATTTCTCATTTGCATACATTATAAAATAAACACCACACTAAGTCTAGTAACCATCTGTCTCCATTTCCATACAAAGTTATTATGGATCATACTTCTTATGCCAAATGGCATGACTTATTTATTATATAACTGAAGTTTTAAACCTCCTAAATCCCATTCACCTATGTGGCACACTCCCCATTTCCCTCTGTAACATAACCTTCCACCGTTTTTTTGTTTTGTTTTGTTTTCTAATTTTTATTCAGGGCACATGGTTTGCAAGGATGGAAATGTCCCTTGACTATCAAAAGTTAAGGAACTCTCCCAAATCCTTAAAATCAGACAGTCAATGACCACTATTTCAGGTCCCTTGACTCTCATTCATGATTATTTCAGTATGAAGAAAGCCCAAAGGGAAGCATAAAAGGATGAGAAATCTGAGAGAGGAGAAAATGCAGGGAGAACCTGTGAGGAACACACATGGTTCTGTAAGCAGATGGTCCTACATACCCTCCATGGGGAATGAGAATTGGAGCTGAGAATATGAGCTTTCCCACTCCTCTTGCCATACCCAGAACCTATCCCATATCTCTCTAGGAGAAAATAAAGGATCTGAAATTGTCATGGAGTGTAGAAAGACTGAAAGAGGGAGAGAGAGAATGAGAGAATGCCAAGAGAAAGAGACCGGAGAGGTAAAGAAATGATAAAAAATGACAGAGAAGAAACCGGCAAAGAAAAAGAAGGGAAAAGAGCTCGACCAGGAAAGCACAGCAGAAGTGGCAGAGAGAGGCGCAGACAGAGAATTAGAGAGAGGGAGAGAGAGGAAGAGAAACAGGAAGAACCCTTTAAATTCTCGAGCCAGATGGTAAGTGCTGCAGTGAAGGGTCAAAGAAAATAATACTGTCACAAAGTCAACATCAGATTAAACTAGAAAACTTGAGAGGAAATCGTGGTAAAATTCAATCTAATGAAATAAAAAAAGAAGGTGGGGGGGTACAAGACAGCTGGAGACTGGGGCAGAGGGGAGTGAAGAATTGAGTTAAAAAGAAAAAACAAAAAGTCAGCTAAGGCACAGATGTGAACTTAAGAACTAGACAAGAGAAGCAACTGAAATCCGGGGAGATGTGGAAGTGTTTGGTTCAGAGACATGGGAAGCAGCATGAAAAAAAGTCAAGTCAAACGGCAGCCCTGGAGGGTCCTGGGGCTTGAATGAGTCTTTAGCTACGAACAGCATAAAGTCAGGAGGTTGTCCTTCTGCAGTTGGTCCTCTCATTCATGAGAGTGTGACCTTGGCGTCCCTGTGAATGTGGAGGATGGTCTCGGTCAGCTGTGCAGCCCCTCCCCATTCCAAGGTGATTCTGAAATCTCAAAAGCTGAGGCCAAAGATCCAAGAGGGGTGGAGACTCTGGCTGAGTTTGTGGATGGCAGGATAAGCTGAGCTGTGACAAGAGCCCTTATGCTTAGAAATCTCTCATTACAAAGATCCTCAACTACAGGTTGACAATGAGGTCGTGGAAAGAACACTGCACTCTGCTCTGGTCTGTGACAGACTCTTTCTGTGTGACCTCGGGCAGTTCCTTGACTTGTGTTGGTCTCTGTTTTGTATGGTCCCTGGGAGTTGGTGATGGACAGGGAGGCCTGGCATGCTGCAATTCATGGGGTCACAAAGAGCTGGACACGACTGAGCGACTGAACTGAACTGAACTGGGCCTCCCTGATAGCTCAGTTGGTAAAGAATCTGCCTGTAATGCCGGAGACCCCAGTTCGATTCCTGGGTCAGGAAAATCCCCTGGAGAAGGGCTAGGCTACCCACTCCAGTATTCTTGGACTTCCCTTGTAGCTCAGCTGGTAAAGAAACTGCCCGCAATGCGGGAGACCTGGTTTGATCCCTGGGTTGGGAAGATCCCCTGGAGAAAGGAAGGGCTACCCCCTCCAGTATTCTGGCCTGGAAACTTCCATGGACTGGCATGGGGAAGACCATGAGATTGCAGAGTCGGACGTGACTAAGCGACTTTCACTTTCACTGTTCCGTATGGGCAGGTGGGGAGATGGGAAGCAGATGGATTGTATCAAATCCTAGGTAGTCAACTCAAATGCCTTCAATAAGTCTGCCAGTGGAGACGGCGGAGAACTAGGAAGGTAGTACTTCGCCTGAAGGAGAATAGTTGCTACTTGGCTTCCACTAATTGTATGTGTGGGTATGAAAATCAAATGTTAATTAGACCTTTTAATGTTTCCAAGAGAACTCTGAATTCCTGATTTGTTTGCAAAATGCAATGGACACACAAAACAGGATTGAGGACTTCGGGCTATCAAAGTGTGACTGGAGCCTCCAGGTTGCAGCCTCTGGAACAAATGCTCTTTTAAAAGGGTCATTCCATGCTGTTCAATTCTGGGATTCTGTAATATAAGGAATGGAGAGTCCTTAGATGTGAAATTGAAAATCAAGGGTAAAAGGACAGAGGGAGTGGATTAGGAAAAACGTTTAACACCATTTTCTCTTCTACTCTTTGCTTTTGTTCCAACATTTGGTTTAATCGCCTCAGTTTCAGTTCGAAGTTATCAGAAGTTGTGCCTCTTCACTGCTACCCACGTCTTCCTCCTTGTTCCCTCTTCTGTCCTTGTCTTAGCTCTTTCCCTCTTACAGCCCTGTTTAAAAAACCCATTCCCGTTTCTCATTCCTGGTCTTTATCTCTTTGCTGTCTCCATTCTCTGCTTTCCGTCTTTCTTCCCCATGACTCAGAGCCTTGGGGTAATACCAGCCCTGGTATCTCAAGGCAAGTGAAATTCTACTATATGGAAAGTTAAAAGTGTTTCTGTGGTGGGATATTCAATCATTTGAATCCTTGATAGGAATAGTTCTTTTTCTGTCTTCCAGCAATAAATCCAGACTGTATCTAATCTCCGATCTCAGAGAGAAGAGAATTAACCAGCTGAGAGTGTGACTAGAAATGAAACCCACAGAGAAGGGAGTGAAAAAGAGACTGCTTTATCTTTGTGTGCACACAGCATAGTAACATGGAATCAGTGAGGAAGGGACCAAGCTTGGATCCTTTGTCCTAATCAATCTATACTATTTCTTAAAATGCTTGAGTTTTCCCTTCTAAAAGCATCTTATTTTGCCCCTCTATTTCCTGGTCTCTACCTCCAAGAAACCACGTGATTGTTACCCTCCACTTACTTACATAGATCTCCTTAATCATCCCTTTCCTTGTTTTCTCTCTTTCTAGTCTCTGCTTCTTTCTCAAAAGCTGTTTTTGCCCTTCTTTGTTTTCCCACCAGATCATAAACACTGTCTCACTCACCATTGCATCCTCTTTGTTTGTTATAAGGTCTGGCATGAACTATCTTCCCATCTCACACCACACACGCACACACACACAGAAGGCACGTTGATGTTCTTACTGAATCTCTGAATCAAACTAAGACTTCCACTAAAAGTTCCATATGTAGGGAACCTGGCTCATATCTTCTAAACTCTTTGGGGGTAGAAGCCTGTAATCTCTGTTGCACCAGAATTATCCTTTACTCATAGCAGAGATTGAGTTTTATGCTAAACTGCTTGAAAGTAAAATGACTTGAATTCCAATCCAGTTTTTACCTCTCACTTTCGAACTCTTTGAGACTCAGTTATTCTAACATGAAGACTACATATCTCTCATCAATTTGCATCTTTTAAAATATAACTCTACTTTGATTTTATAATTCTATTCGATTATCTCTGTAGTCTGAATCTCAGATAATTCCTTCCAATAAATAAAAGCAACAAATACACGTGGCTCTGCGTTACTCTTTAAGAGTATTTATTACATAGGACCAGGAGGAGACTAGAAGGTTAAATACAATGGAAAATTGATAAAATATCCGCATATATATATATATATATTCTTTATATATATACATATATCTTATATATGATAATATATATATATTCTTTATATATATATATATATCTTATATATGATTATATATATATATATATATATATATCTCCTATTGGGAAGAAATGCTGCCCCCATAGCAGAGCCATTGGAGAAATGACAGAGGAATATGGAGGTGGAGAGGAGATCAGGGACCATGTCTGTGGCCTCTCTGGGCAAGTCGTGTTCCTTTTAGGAGGAGTCAGCCTTTCTCACATGCAAAGCCTCAGAATACTGAAGTCTTGGAATAAATAATCTTCACAATTTTCTCTGGGCTCTGGTGTTCTAGGATTGAAAAAAGAGCAGCTTGATAACACAGAGCAAGAGTCAAACTGGAGAAGAATTAAAAGTAAGTTATTTTGATATATGCATTGCAGTGTAAGACACATTGCAAAGGAGGATATGGATTGGGGTTTCAGCTTTTACCATCCAACACAGGAGNATATATATATATATATCTCCTATTGGGAAGAAATGCTGCCCCCATAGCAGAGCCATTGGAGAAATGACAGAGGAATATGGAGGTGGAGAGGAGATCAGGGACCATGTCTGTGGCCTCTCTGGGCAAGTCGTGTTCCTTTTAGGAGGAGTCAGCCTTTCTCACATGCAAAGCCTCAGAATACTGAAGTCTTGGAATAAATAATCTTCACAATTTTCTCTGGGCTCTGGTGTTCTAGGATTGAAAAAAGAGCAGCTTGATAACACAGAGCAAGAGTCAAACTGGAGAAGAATTAAAAGTAAGTTATTTTGATATATGCATTGCAGTGTAAGACACATTGCAAAGGAGGATATGGATTGGGGTTTCAGCTTTTACCATCCAACACAGGAGTGCACATCCTGCCTCCACCCTGATCTGTGAACTCTTTTCTTTCCTATATATGCAGAGATTCCTCTCTGCTTTCCTCGCTCTCCTCCTGTCTTGCAGAGACTCCAGCATCTTGTTTACTTCTAATACTTGAAATAAAGAATTATTTCAAATGCACAATCACTTTTACTGTCAACATACTTAAAAGAACACGCTCAGTACATCAAAAGCATCAACTAATTTATGAANCTCTCCTCCTGTCTTGCAGAGACTCCAGCATCTTGTTTACTTCTAATACTTGAAATAAAGAATTATTTCAAATGCACAATCACTTTTACTGTCAACATACTTAAAAGAACACGCTCAGTACATCAAAAGCATCAACTAATTTATGAAAAAAATACAAAGTAGACAAAGGTATCTTTTCAGAAATACGTTTTTCTGCTTTGATTTTTTAAAAAATGCACACATAAGTATGTATTGATGCAGTTCAAAGGCTCTGTCTCTACTGAGTCTCCTTCTCCTGTTAACATGATCTCTATCTTCATCTCTCTCCTTTTTGTTTCTTTTTCTTCTTTCTTCCTCCCTCTCTCACTTTCTTCCTTTCTTTGCATTTCTCTTTTCTCTGGTTTCTATACTTTCTCTTCTATATTCTTTTTTCCCACATGAACTCCCCCTATCTGTTTGTCTCCTCATAGATAAAAGAAAGATGAATGAATATAGATTTACATATATGGTAACGAGGTCAGTTTTATAGTTGTAATTTAGCTGTGCCTCAGTGAAGCTGAACAATCTATAATAAAGTTAAAACAATTAAAGCTTGGTCCCTCCTGCTATATGGTGGCTTGACTATAAGCATCTCCCTATGACTCAGCAATTTCACACCTGGGTACAGTCCCCACAGAAATGTACCCACCAAAGACATGCAGTTGAAAGTGCATGGTGACAGTACTGTGATGATCAAAAATCACAGCCATTCCATATGCTCCTAGAAAGTAAGGTGGAAAAGTATATATGGGCATATAATCACGACTTAGCAACTGAAGAACAGAATGATCATACAATAGATTATAATGCAGCAGTTAGGATGAACAGAAAACAAACAACAACACACACTTAGACACTGCAACACTGTGTGGATTCCACTCTGGTTTTCACGAGCTGCCACTCTGCCTCCCTTTTCCACTGCAGCATCCAGCAGATCCTGCAGGGTGTTTGCAGGGCCTCTTGATTCTAAGCCTGCACAGCTGTCAAAAGTTCCTCTGGGTTTCTCTTCCCTCACAAGAGTCTCTGTTTCCTGCAAGCTTCATCTTCTGCCTGTGCCAAAAGTGAAGAAATGCTGCCCCCCTCCCCAGCCCCAGGAAGGAAGCAGTGATTCTACTGGCCTAGGAAAGTCTTTTTGCTCTGGAATTCAATGCTTCTATATTCTTTACTTTCCATATGTTTCTGATCACTATTTAAAGATATGTTACTTTTGTAATTTGGGTATTTTTTTTTTCCCCTAGTAGTTCTAACAGAAGCCATAGTTTGCTGCTACTTTCTGCTTCTGAACCAGGAGTCTTTTCAGATTTGAGTTCCAGTTCTTCAAATTACAAGATCTGTAAATTTATGCAAAATCTACTATCAGTTATTCATCTTGAAAACTGAGATATAATAAGATCTCTTCTACAGGGCTAGTGGATAGAGTCAAGATGACTCACGCAATATGCTCTAAATGATGCTTGGCATATGACAAGGATTTTTTCAAATGGCATCTGTAGACTTATGTAGATTTTGTAGATATGGAAACATTACAGAATCACAGGGGTTGCTTTAAAACAAGAAAACAAAATTACAAACAAAATAAAGAGCTAAAACTTATGTTTAACTAGAAAAGAGTTCATAATAAACTGAATTATTCCAAGTCTCCTAATGTGACTCAGTCAGTACAGAAACTTCCTGCCATACCAGAGACTGAGGTTTGATGCCTGGGTCAGGAAGATCTCCTGGAGGAGAAAATGGTAACCCACTCCAGTATTCTTGCCTGAGAAATACTGTGGACAGAGAAGCCTGGTGGGTCACAGTCCATGGGATCACGTGATTCGGACATGACTTAATGGCTAAACCACCACCACCAATCCAGAAAAAAATGTAATTAAAGAAATAATTTTCTGACATATTTCTATAATAGTTTTCCCTTAGATATTTTTCTTTTGGCTTTATTTGATCATGTTTTTCCATGACTGCTTTTGTAATAGTCTTTAAAGAGAAAATAAAAGGTAATTTGATTTTTTCTCTAATGATGTTGTTTAAAATTTGTTTTCCATGAAAGATAATTTAGAGAAGTTTGAGTATCACTAATTATTCTAAAGCCATGTAAATTTTTAAGAATGTGGTCAAATTTGTGAAAATCTTCAGAAAATTTGTTTCATATAGGAGCTGTAAAATTTAAAAGCTTTCAAGATTTTCTTACAAGCTTTTGGAGATTACCGCATTAGGAAAATTACGGAAAGCCATTCCAATACTGGGATTACTTGAGATAACATACCCACAAAAGTGACTCTGAATCATGTAAATATATTTATCTCACCACATCTCAACTTTCCATTACCCAGACTCCAAAGTGTTTACAGCTAACAGGCACCAACCCACAGGAGAGAAAACATTACATAATGGGAGCTGCAGTAGAAAGAGCTGTTTTAATCAATTATGGCTAACATATTTTACTGTAATATATGACCATGTGAAAAACTCCCCAGACCTTAGATGGACCTGCGCAAGGGAGCAGCCCTGAAATGTAAGCCTCATTAACTTCTCAGTAAACCCACCTAGGTGAACAGCTGTTATTCATGACGTTTCCTTCCCTGAGCAAAAGCAAGCAGATCTTCTGCCCACTTCACTCTGCTTTCTCGGACCCTACTGGCTTCTGATAGTCAGCCCAGCTGTTAGACCACTGCAGCATTTTCCAAAGTGTTTCCTAGTTTCTAGATCTGTACTGTCCAATGCGTAGCTTCTAGACACATGTGGCTATTGGAATTTAAATTAGAAATGAATTAACTTGAATACAATTTACACTCACTTTCTTAGCCACATTGAACAGGGCTCAATTGCCATCTATAACTAATGGTTACCATATAGAGTAGAGCAGATATAGACACATCTGTTATGACACAGAGAGTCCCACAGGACACTACCACCCAAGAAATATTTGGAAGATATGAGTTTCAAGGTCAAGTGGATTTGAAAGACACTGCACAAAACATCCTCCTGTGATATCTCTAATATTAAAACATGAAAAATCCTGCAATGCAAAAGCACACCTAACCCAAAGCCATTGGATGATGGAAGCCCTCCACATCCCCCTTGTTTCAGGGGTTGATTTTTGTTTGCATTTTAATCACATAGCCTAGCTTCTTGTCTCACAACTGCTACCAAAAGAAATTA
>SJYA01009993.1:0-14162 GCA_006410615.1 Neotragus moschatus
CCTCCATCAATTTTGAAAGAGATCTTTGCCAGGTACAGTAATCTTGGTTGCATATTTTTCCCCTTCAGTACTTTATCCTGCCATTCCCTTCTGGCCTGGAGTTTCTGGTGAAAGATCAGCTGTTAAGTGTATGGGGTTTCCCTTGTATGTTACTTGATGCTTCTCCCTTGCTGCTTTTCATCTTCTTTTTTTGTGTTTAATCTCTGTTAGTTTGATTAGTATGTGCCTTGGCCTGTTTCTCCATGGATTTACCCTGTATGGGACTCTCTGTGCCTCTTGGACTTGATTGATTATTCCCTTTTCCATGTTGGGAATATTTTCAACTATAATCTCTTCAAAATTTTTCTCATGTCTTTCTCTTTCTCTTCTTCTTCTGGGACCACTATAATTTAAATGTTGGTGTGTTTGATATTTTCCCATAGGCATCTGAGACTATTCTCAGTTCTTTTCATTCTTTTTACTTTATTCTGCTCTTCAAAATTATTTCTTCCATTTCATCTTCCATCTCACTGGTTCTTTCTTTTGCTTCATATATTCTGCTATGGTTCCTTCCAGATTATTTTTAATTTCAGTAATAGTGTTGTTTGTC
This sequence comes from Neotragus moschatus, assembly GCA_006410615.1. NCBI lineage: Eukaryota > Metazoa > Chordata > Mammalia > Artiodactyla > Bovidae > Neotragus > Neotragus moschatus. Next base: position 590 of record SJYA01009993.1, read on the forward strand.
TCTGTATGTTTGTTCTTTAATTCTTCTAAGTCTTTGCTAGTTGATTCTTACATTTTTTCCCTTTTGTTTTCAAGGGTTTTGAACATCTTTACTATCATTATTCTGAATTCTTTTTCAGATAGTTTGCCTATTTCCTCTTATTTATTTGTACTTCTGTATTTCTAGTTTGTTCTTTCATTTGTGCAGTATTTCTCTGTCTTTTCATCATTATTATTATTTTTTTAACTTACTGCTTTTGAGGTCTCCTTTTCTCAGGCTTCAAGGAAAGTTGTATTCTTTCCTTGAAGAAGGTTGAATTTTTTCTTCCTTTTGGTTTCTGCCCTCCTAAGGTTTGCCCAGTGACTTGCGTAAGCTTTGTATTGGGTGAGATTGTGCTGAGCTTTTGTTTGTTTGTTTTTCCTCTGATGGGAAAGGCTGAGTGAGGTGGTAAATCTTTCTGCTGATAATTGTTTTTTTTTTTAATGTTGTGTTGTTCGTTGCTTATATGAGGTGTCCTGCACAGGGTGCTACTGGTGGTTGGGTTATACTCAATCTTGTATTCAAGTGGTTTCTTTTGTGTGAGTTCTCACCTGAAGCTGGGAATGATTGAAGGAAGGAGGAGAAGGGGACAAAAGGGGGTGAGATGGTTGGATGGCATCACCAACTCAGTGGACATGAGTCTGCGGAGCTGGTGATGGACAGAGAGGCATGGCATGCTGCAATCCATGGGGTCACAAAGAATCTGACATGTCTGAGCATCTGAACTGAACTGAGGGTTCATTGTCTGGTAGTCTAGGGCCTTGGAGTCAGTGCTCTCACTCCAAAGGCTCAGGGCTTGACCTCTGGTCAAGAACGTAGATTCCACAAATGGTTTGTTATGGCATTAAGTGAGATTAAAACAAATGTCCAAAAACAAGAAGCCAAAGATGAGCCCCAGATAAATAGCAGTTACAAAATCAAGCAAATAATAATTAAAATAATGGAATATGCACATATACATATACACCTGTGAGCAAAGTCAAAACTATCCAACAAAAACAAAGTACAGTAGGTTGACACAGCAAACAAGGGAAGTCAAAAGTTATATTTACCAGTTAAGAACAAAACTAACTAGACCACAAACTGAAAAACAAAACTAAAGCAAGGTGCCAAGTGGGGAATAAAGCAATGAAAAGAAAACTAACAAATATGTTGAGAGGAAAGGAAAGAAAGAAAAGAAAGAAAGAATACATATGCAAAATTAAACAGAGGTAGATTAAGAAGATTTATATACATTAAAGATTAACTACGAGGAGAAAAGAAACAGCAGGAAAAGCAAATAAAGGAATAAATGTAGAACAAATATAATAAGTTTAAAGAGAAAAGGAAAAGTTAAAGGAAGAAGAAAGAAAAAAGGAAAGCTCCACAGAACTGCAAAAGACCAGCACAGAGGCAGAGATTTATAACAGCAATTAAAAAAGTGTGACTAAATATACATATATACCCATAATCAAAATCAAAACAGTCCAGCAAAAATAAAGCACAATAGATTGACCCGGAGAACAAAGGAAACCAAAATTATATCTACCAGCATAAAACTAACTAAAGCAAAGCACAAACTGGAAACCAAAACTAAATCTAGGTGCCAATTGAGGAAAAAAGCAATGAAAATAAGACTAACAAATATCTTAAGAGGAAAGGAGAGAAGTAATAGAAAGAATAGGTATGCAAAGTTAAATAGAGGTAGATAAAGAAGATTCACATATGTTAAAGATTAACTGCATGGGGAAACGAGCAGTAGGACAAGCAAACAAAGGAATAAATATAGAAAAATATATAATAGGTTTAAAATATTCAAATTAAAAAGAGAGAGAGAGAGAAAGGATAACTCCAGAGAACTGCAAAAGACCAGCATAGAGTCAGATGTTTATAACAACAGTAAAAAAATGTGACTGAGGAATAAAAAAGCTCCAAATCTTAACTGGATTTCATAGTGCCAATAAAATTGACAACTACAACAAAAGGGGAAAAAAAGAGGAGAAAAAAGAGGAAAAAATCCAAAAACTTCTACAGAACAAGTCAAAAAATAAAAAATGATTTTCTTGTCAGAGTCCTTTCCCTAGCTGAGAGTCACAGTCCACTTTATCTCCCTAGGGTACCCTCCAACATGCATATGCTGGTCTCTGGACTTGCTGAGGGGGCAGCTCAGATTCTAATTTGGTCCTACTTATGTATATTCCTGCCTCCAGTGTCCACAGCAATCAGAACTAGTGTGTTTCCTTTGTGGGTGCTCTCAATGACATTTTATATATTCCAGAGACACAGAGTCTGCCCTAATTGATCATGTGGATTTAATCTGCAGCTTGTACAGCTGGTGGGAAGTTTCAGGTCTTCTTCCTTAGCCACACTGCTCCTGGTTTTCAATTTTGGTTTTATTTCCACCTCTACATGCGAGTCATCCACTGGGGCTTGCTCCTGAGGCTGCCCTGGAAGACTTGAGTCTGCCTCTGTGAGGGCCAGGTGTGGAGGTAGTGCAGCTGCTTGGGTTGCAGGGGTTCTGGCAGCACCACATACTCCAGCGGGTTGGTGGCTAGGGCAGCAGGAAACACAGTGCTGTAGAAGGGTGTGACAACTAGTATTGGCCAGTATGTTCCAGCATTCTTGCCTGGAGAACACTCTTCCCTGACAGAGAAGCCTGCCAGGCCACGTCTACAGGGTCGCAAAGAGTCGGACACAACTAAAGTGGCCTTGTGCATATAGACACAAGACTTTTTTTTGCCTCTGGCAGCTCTGTCCCAGTGAGAGTTGAACGTGAAGGTGGCACAGCTGCTTGACTTGCAGGGAACTTGGGGACACCAATTGTGCAGGGACACCACAGGAATTAGGGCCTTATCAGTTTTTTTTGAGCCTCTTGTAGCTGGCAATCAGAAAGCCTGTTTGGACAATCGTTCTCCATATCTCCACCCATTAAGGCACTTAGAAGTTTCCCTTGTCTGGAGTCCTTCTCTGTTGTTTGGTGCATCGGGCACATAGAGTCCCCCTGGCTGGGGTCCTAGTCTGTAGTCCAGCGCATCAGGCATTTGATGGGCCAGCCTCTCTATTGTTCAGCTGCCAATGCTGGTGTGTGGGGAGAGAGAGGCTATGGCAATGACTCCACCCACTATGCATGACTCAGCAATATCACCTTGCTTTCATGGCTGCCTGGCTTTCTTCCACTGGCATTTCCCACCATGATCTCCTCCCTCACATTCCCTCAATCTGTCTCTCTGTAGTCAACAGCAGCCCTCACCCTGGGACTGCTCCACAATCCCTAAACTCCAGCTCCCAGCCTCTGTACCTTCCAGGAGACCTATGTCCCTGTCTAGGATGTGTATGGCTGCAGCAAGACTGTCTGATTCTCATTCCATTTAGGCTGCCACAGATCAGCTGTTTCACTCTCAGCCTTAAATGCTTCTCCTCTGATTCAGACAATTGCCCCAATATGGGGATTGGACCGCTGCTTCAATTCCCACACCCACCAAGGGCAGGTCCAGTCCTACTAACACTCCTGTTTTTCCCCCTAGTTCCTTTGTCCTACCGAGTTTTGTGTGGTTCTATATATTCTTTTCCACTGGTCAGGTCCTCCTGTCTGCTCTCAGCTGGTTTTTTGCATGCACTTCTGTGTCTGAAAGTGCATTCCTGATGTATCCGTGGAGAGAAATGTACTCCACGTCCACCTACTCTCAGCCATTTTGTTCCTCTGGTTTTTAATATGCTGTCTAGATTTGTCATAGCTTTTCATCTGAGGAGCAAGCATCTTTTAAATTCCTGGCTGCAGTCAGCTATTCAGCACTTTGTTAAAAAATAGGCTTTGTGTTATACGATTTTGCTCAATTGGAGGCTAATGTAAGCGCTCTGAACACCTTTAAGGTAGACAAGGATAAACTATGATGTTTGGTAATTTAGGTGTATTAATGCATTTTTGACTTGTGATCTTTCAACTTCTGATAGGTTTATGGGTAAGTAACCCTGTTGTAAGTTGAGACAAATCAATGTAAATAAAAATGTCTTTGATTTGGCATGTTGGGCTTTCATTTGAGAAGGACCTACTTACCTTATTTTCTATTAATAATGGTCAAGTTAATGAATATTAAGAGTGATGATAAAAAATTGCCACCATTGATTATCTACCAAATTCCAATCTCTGTGTTAAACATTTCCCCTTGAATGACTAGAGGATTTGTAGTATGAGATATCAAAATCACAGTGGAAGGCATGAGGGCTTATGAGTGGCACTGAGCTTATACAAATAACTTCTATCAATTTCTCCTTTTTTCCTTGTCCCTCTCCTCCAGCTTATTTGATAAGGTGGGTATGGAGGAAATCTCCAAACTGGAATTTGGCCCCTCACCCTTAGGAGGTCCTGTAGGACCAGGATGACCACAGAAAAAGAAGGCCCAAAGCTGACCAATCAGACCTGCCTCTGCTTTAAATATTAGGGGAATAGAAAGACAAATTTCCAGAACAATTATTCATAAATTTAAGGCTAAATTGGCCAATCAACTATGGGCTTCTCTGATGGCTCAGTGGTAAAGAATTGGCCTGCCAATGAAGGAGACATGGGAGATGTAGTTTCGATCTCTGGGTCAGGAAGATACCCTAAAGAGAAAATGGCAACCCACTCCAGTATTCCTACCTGGAAAACCCCATGGATGGAGAAGTTTGGTAGGCTACTGTCCATGGGGTTGTGAAGAATCAGACATGACTTAGTGACTGAGCATGGCACGAGTACCAGCCAGCCATAAATAATGTTATTAGATTGCAGAATATTCTGTGGTTTATATCCCATTGATGACAAAACAAGAAGTTGTTGTTGCTCAGTTACTCAGGTGTGTCCAGCTCTTTGCAACCCCATGGACTGTAGCACACCAGGCTTCCCTGTCCTTCACCATCTCCTGGAGCTTGCTCAAACTCATGTTCATTGAGTCAGTTATGCCATCCAACCACTTCATCCTCTGTCATCCCCTTCTTCTGCTTTCAACTTTTCTCGACATCAGGGTTTTTTTCTGATGAGTTGGCTCTTTGCATCAGGTGGCCAAAGTACTGGAGCTTAAGCTTCAGCATCAGTCCTTCCAATGAACATTCAGGATGTATTTCCTTTAGGATAGACTGGTTTGATATCATTGCAGTCCAAGGGACTCTCCAGAGTCTTCTACAACACTGCAGTTCAAAAGCATCAGTTCTTTGGTGCCTAAACTGTTCAGGTGAGGAAATATGACCCCCATACATTATTTTTTTTTCATTTATGCACAACCAAGAAGTATCCTGTGAAACTTTCCTAGATTTTAAGCTATAATATAGACCAGGGTGTTTCTCTTGCCATGAAATTGAACACTATTATGATGCAAAGTCCCCACCTTAGGAAAAAAAAAAAGACATCTCCTGGTCATCACATTGAGTGACTGCTGTCAAGCTATTGATATAGTCCTCTTTTATTGAAGGTTTCTTTGTGGTTCTTTGAAGGACCACAACTTCTAGAAGAGATAAAGAGAAGCAACAGCATCTCTTTTGTTCCAGGGAAAGAACTAGAGTATCATAGGCTCAATCTCAGATTTTCTATTATTCATAATTTCCTGAATATTTTGTATGCCCAACAAAGTCCCAAGGTAATTAGTAGTTAATAGTAAAAACTTTCCTTATGCTAAGAAATTAGGGAGATAAAGGGAAAAAAGAAAGTATGAGTGTTTGTTTATTTAAAAAAAACAAAATAGCAGCAAGAGTGTTTCCTTGTGCTTCTACCCCTCTAATATAAGTGGAGTCCCAGCGTGGGTAGACTAAAATCCTGGGACATGTGGTGTAGTATGCCTTTTCTGTGACCTTCACTATGAAGTTAATGGGATACTGTTGGTGGTAGAATAGAAGGAAATTAGTCAGGTGAAAATCTGATGGACAGTTGATGGACAATAACTGAAGATTCCAGCAGAGCAGTGGAAATGAGGTGTGAATCCATGGGAGGGACAGAAAAGACTGAAAGAGAGAGTAAGAAGCTATAAGAGAGGTTTCAGAAACTTTTTATAAGATGTCATGAACTCAGATGCTAGAAGAGAGAAAGACATTGAAAGTATTCGCCAAAGGGGACTTCCCTCGTGATCAAGTGGCTAAGACTTCATACTCTCAATGCAGGGGGCCTGGGTTCAATCCTTGGTCAGGGAAATATATTACACATGTCACAGCTAAGAGTTCACATGCCTCAACTCAAAGATCTCACACACCTCAGCTAAAAAAGATTCGACATACTGCAACTAAAGATCCTGTGTGCCACACCTAAGATCTAGTGCTGTGTGCTTAGTTGTGTCTGCCTCTTGCGACCCCATAGACTGTAGCCTGCCAGGCTCCTTTGTCCATGTGACTCTTCAAGCAAGAATATTGGAGTGGGTTACCATTTCCTTTTCCAGGAGATCTTCCAAACCCAGGAATTAAAGCCGGGTCTCCTGCATTGCAGTCAGACACTTTATTGACTGAGCTACAAGAGAAGCCAAATAAATAAATAAAATATATATTTTTTTAAAAGTATTCACCAAAAGGAGACAGGTACCATGCAAGGGTGTCTAGTTTAGATGTTGAAAGTTTTTGTTGCTGGAAATGCAGTTAACCATTATCTCCCTCAACATCTCATTCTCCTTTATATAAAGTGTAATGTAACCATCCTTACCTAATTTCTTCCTGTCTGAGGATATAAAACCTATCTCTTCCCATTCCCCACAACCAATGTATATGTCACTCCATCCTATATCCTTTACCTCCTTTAAGATATATTCTCTTTTTCCTATGGCTTCTTTTATCTCTCTATTGGCTTTGTCCTTAATGTGTAAACATTCAATTTTACACATTGGAGTACACAATGTGTAAAATTTACACAAATGGAGTGGAGCCTCACACTCCATTTGACCCCAAATCCTGTTACAGATGTTCTCTAATTTTATATCTTTGCTTCCAATCCTAGTTAGTTATCTTCAGGTCCTTATTCCCTGTTCACTCTCAGCATGCTCTTTATTCCTACCAATACATTGAAAATCTCTCAACAGTATCCTAAAAAATCATCATGATGACACTTTCTGAGCCTCCTTCTCAGTTCTTGCTTTACTGGATTACTCCTTTTTCTTCCACAACATACTCACTTTTTGATCTTATAAGAGTTCTTACAGTCACAAGATTTAGGTGTGCAGATAAATACCTTTCTGCTGTGGCAGAGAACTAAAATTTATCAATTTGTATAAACCGTCCTTTTTGATTTAAAATTGAATTGGTTAACTGCATTTCTTATTTCTTGTATTCTTTGCTTTACTTTTTTCCTGTTCTTTTCACCAGAATAATAATGACATCAGGAAAAAGGATATCTGGTTTGATGGGTCTCAGCATGTTTTGATTTTGGGTGTCTGCATTCATCTTCACTGCATCCCCTGATGAAATATCTGAGTTACACCATGGTCAAGGTCCAAGTTTCTGGAGTGTCTTTGTCCAAACTGAGAAATCCTTATAGAATAATCAAACTGTTCTGAGCCACTTCTGTACAGTCTTGGGAGCGCTTTTTGTTTGTTTACCAATCCCATGCTAGAATACAAAGCAGTCTGTAAAATTGCCCATCCATCTAGCCCTTCCCCGGGTATTGATAGTCATCCATTCACAACTTGCATTAGAATCAGAGCTACTTTGAGAGACCTGGCATCTGCAAGACTACAATGTTTTTACTCATTTCATAGTTAATATTTGAAAAAGCTGGAGTTACACATGATTTGACCTCAATAAACCCCATACCAGAGCGCACCTATTCTGGGAGGCATACCCTCAGTTCTCACTTTATTTTGTTAAATACTTGACCATTGCTGGATTGGTCTCCCTTCACAATGATGTTAAAAGCAATTAAAATAACAAAGCTGAAGGTATGATCCATAATTTCTCAATTTATCGTCTGTTTCTTGACCTCCACACCACATTCCATCTCTCTTGGGATAAGTGCAAAATCAGAGGTTGTTTTCAGGATTGAGACCCAATTAACTTTATCAATAAAAGAAACAAAGAACCTCAGGCCATGTAGTGCCAGTTACATAAAAGAAAAGGAATTTAACTCTTGATTGAAAAAAGAAAACTAACATTCAGACCAACTAACTTGTCTTGAGTAGGTTTGTACCAGGTATGATCTCAAGAAGATGCTGTAAATCTCTCCTAATTTCCCACTGGTTCAGTCCCAGGCTTATGTCTGATTAGCATATGGATTTGTAATAAAAATTTATGGCAGTTCCAGCTCAAAGAAAGTTTAAGGAAGGGTCAAGGTTTTATATTCTTTTTTAAACATAGGGAACCCTCATCTCAGATAAGAATTCAGATGGCAGAAATTAATAGGCTTTCATAGATATTTACACAGGTTAAGGAAGGTAGGTTCTTCCTTCATCAAGCAGGTTATTATCTGTTTATACCAGGCAGTGCCCCAAATTCTACACCTTTAGAAATAAAAGGTGTAGAATTTCCACATTCTTGAAAAAAAAAAAACACAATGTCTGCTCTCCAACTTGTCATGTCCCAGTTTGGAGAACTGTGCACCTCACAGTTTGTTATTTCTGGGGCTGATTGATCTTAGTGCCCAATTCAGGGAAATGTCCTAAGATCAAAGAGGCATCCTCTAGGAGCTGGATAAATTTACCCTGAAGTGCTGAGTCACCTCATCTCTGACAATGGAAATAGCTGAGATCTTGGCCCCTCAGCTTTTGTCATATTCAAATCAGAAGTTGAAAAATACAAGACAGATGAGAATGGATTGAGTTGCTTTACCATCATCATTATCATCACAGCTGTTGCAAATATGAGTTGATTACATAACTTCAACATGAAACACTGTGTTAAACATTGGCCTATCTTAAGCACAGGTCCGATCTTAAAAGGCATGAAAGCAAATCAGAATATACCACTTCAGAATACATCACTTTGGCATAAGGATTATTTGGGCCTAATGAATTTAACCAGGCACAAGAGCAAAATGATCTTCTTGGGCTCCACTTATCTGCCTAAAAGCAGAAAACAAATTTCCGTTTGTGAAGTTGATCTCTCTCCCTTCTCCTCTAAGAAGAGAACAAACTTACCACTGGAAATTAAAAGTAAGCATCAAGATGGGTTTGCACACATACACACACAAAAAAACTTTATTAAAATCATCTTCATTTTCTATTAATTTCTCCCACATATTTACCTTCCCACAAGTTACCATCCCTTGAAATACAAACCCCTTTTCTTTCGTCTAGTAAGTTCTCCACAAATTTATCTCCCTTTACTAAGACAGCACATGGGCCCCAAATTCTAAACACCTATTTGAATTACTTGTTGCTGAATTATCCTGTAAATATCATATTATATGTGTATATAAACTCTCTTTTATTTTCCCCTCCTGTTAATCTGTCTTTTGTGGGTCTAATTCACACGGTCCATCTTTCGAATCTAAGGGAGTAGAGAAAAAAATAATTTGCTTTCCTCCGTTATAGGACTAAAAGGAGGACCAAATAAAAGAGTATTATTGTCAACGTGTGTGCGTTACTCAGTCATGTCTGACTCTTTGTGACCCCATAGATTGTTGTCCACCAGGCTCCTCTGTTCATGGAATTCTCCAGGCAAGAATACTGGAGTGGGTAGCCATCCCTTTCTTCAGGGGATCTTCTGGACCCAGGGATCAAACTTGAATCTTCATCATTATGGGCAGATTCTTTACCATCTAAGCCACAAGGAAGCCCCCATTGTTAACATATATGATGAAACAGTGAAGCCTACATCTGTGGTGAAGCTAAAATTCCTTAAAAGCAGGCTCAGAGACTTGCCATTTTTGGTGTGTGTTTGTGTGTTAGTCACTCAGTCATGTCCGACTCTACAAACCCATCGACTGTAATCCACCAGTCTCCTCTGTTCATGGAATTCTCCAGGCAGGAATACTGCAGTGGATTGCCATTCTCTTCCCCAGAGGATCTTCTCAATCCAGTATCTAACCAGGGCCTCCTACATCACAGGCAAATTCTTTACATCTGAAGAAGCCCGCAGGGAAGCCCGCAGCACACAGAAGAATGCATGATGACACCAGGAAATTCCAGGTGAAGCCTCAGATGTGGCAGAAAATGCAATAAATCCTCAGTGTTCCATGTAGATGTCAGTTTCCCCCAAGTTCAACCTGAATTTTTTCCCATGAAGCAATGGGTCATTCTTGGCCTAGGAATCAAGGTATCTGTTTAATCTAGAGAAGTAGATTACAGCAGAGGTCCCAAAACTTGTTGGCACTAGAGACCTGTTTTATGGAAGACAATTTTCCCACAGACTAGAGATAGTAGGGAGAACGGTTTAAGGATGATTCAAATGCATTACATGTATTTTTTTTTAATTTTAATTTTTAATTAGAGAATAATTGCTTTACAATGCTGTGTTGGTTTCTGCCTCACAACAGCATGAATCAGTTGTAAATATACACTTATCCCATCCCTCTTTGCTTCCCCTTCCCCCACACCCATCTCACTCTTCTTGGTCATCACAAAGCACAAGGCTGAGCTCCCTGTGTTATATTTGCACTTTATTTCTGATCTAGTGTTGCTGACCTGAAAGGAGGTACCAGTCCATGGCTCAGGGATTGGGGACTCCTGGCTTACAGCCAACACTTTACCTTGACTGTATCAGCTATCTCCTGTAGAGATTTCAATGTAATTTTTTAAAAAGTAAATCAGAGTGCTACTATTTTGGCAAATGGGAAATTTATTCAGACAGTATTTATTTTGAATAAATGTACCTTGCAAAACTTGGGTTATATCATGCTGATAAAGCCTATTATTATTATAATTATTCTACAAAATACAGAGCCTTAGTCTGAGAACAAAACAAGAAAGTAATGCAGCCTATGGCTTAAAATAGAGGCACCTGACAAAATACAGTGTTAACCAATATATGTCATTGTACACAAAGTGGTGAGGGAAAAGAAGATTCAGGATTTCTCAGTTAGGTGACAGGCGCACACAAGGCAGTGTCAATTCTCAGCTTAGTAGACAGCAAAGAGTTCAAACAATAAGGGGGAAAAGGTGAATAAAGTAAACAGATAGAGTAAGCAGAAGGCAGAGATCAAAACTAAAAAAAAAAAAAGTGTTAACAAAAATTAAAGGAGGTACATTGATCCAAGTCACTATTTAACTGTCTCCACCCTCAAAGTTTAGTTTAAATCTACTATGAAATTTTATATTTGTGATTTCATAATGTAATATGATACCCAAAAAAGGAATATATTTAACTTGCTTTCAACCATCTTACTAGAACTAGAGCAGAGTGCATGAAATATATCAGCATTAGAATATCTCTATAATCCCCAAATCCTGAAGCACAAATCTTAAAATAATGACCTTTACTGAAAAAGGTCCAAAATTCTACCATTTTCTTTTGCTTGATAGCAGGAAAATGGTAGACGATGATCTTATGGATCTTTATTTCATGGGATTAGAAACCTTGGCCTCTGGTTAACTCAAGGTTTCGCTTTAAAAAGTTTGCAGAGCCCTCTCTGCCAGTCGAAGAGGGAGGGCTCAACTTCCCTACCTCCCTTTCTGGTGTTTGTATGGANCTTTTGCTTGATAGCAGGAAAATGGTAGACGATGATCTTATGGATCTTTATTTCATGGGATTAGAAACCTTGGCCTCTGGTTAACTCAAGGTTTCGCTTTAAAAAGTTTGCAGAGCCCTCTCTGCCAGTCGAAGAGGGAGGGCTCAACTTCCCTACCTCCCTTTCTGGTGTTTGTATGGAATAATGAGTCCCATAAGCTTGAGCCTGATAATGCTCTTATAATGTAAAGGAGGAAAGCCAAGTAAAGTGGATTTGTGCATCCTTCTAATGAAAAGTTGGCCTGTCTGTTTTTATCAGACTAATGAAGCCCCTACCCCATTCTCTGGCCGAGTGTAAGCCTCACAATGGAGACAGCGAGCTCTCTCCAACACAGCTCCTCAGCAGATGTTATCTGCCAGCTTTCTTCACTGAAGAGTCCATTTTAAAGGGATCCTGGCTTGATTAAGGCTTTGTGAGCTTCCCAGCCTCATTACAAATCAATGGAGATGAACTGAGTGTTTAATACTGAAAAGCCAAGCTAACAATAGCTGACTTATTACAAGCTAAAGGGCTGGGACTCTCCTGGGTGTTTCAGCTTTGTTTTATTTTGTATTTCAGCTCTCTCTCCCCTCTTCTCTTCCCAGCCACCCCCAAACCAATCCAATCCATTTTCAGTGGCAATATTCAAGTACCGCAAAAGATCTTTCCCTCTATCTAAAATTGAAAACTCTAAAAGAATGGTATGTCTTAGTGTAACCACAGTTTTCTGACTGACAGTGAAAAGTTTTACCTTCTCTATGTCATGTAACCTCACTTTTTCACAGGTAAATTATGTTTCTGGTACTTTTGGAAAACCTCCTGCTTACTGTTTACTATTTACTAACTCCTCCTCTCCATACTCTTTACAGTACAAGAATGTAGAATGGCAAGGGGAAATTGGAAATATTTGATCATCCATGAAGAAAAGGCAGCAGTTGAAAGAAACTTCCTTCCAGATCCTTCAGGAATTACAGACCTCTTCCCTGCCTGTCTCCCTTTGCCTCTCTCTTCTCTGAGAAAATTGCACTTAGGGTGTTTTTCTACTTCATATTCAGGGGTAGGAAGGTACTAGGACTGTAATAAGATGTGAGAAGCCTCATATGGGGGAGGGATGAGGGGAAGCCACCCACAACAAAGGAAATTTCAAACCACCATAAAATCAAAGCCTCATTGTCCTAGAGTCTAGGGCAGGTCCTTTGCTGATGAAGATTGGAAGGATCTATCCTTATGGATATGACTCACCTATCTTTCTTTCCCTAAAGAAATAACAGCAAACATTGATCATGCACTTACTCTGTCTCAATCTTGGTGTTAAGCAATATTTTATTTAATCATTACAGTAATTCTATGAAAAAATTTTGCACTTTATAAATGTTGGAACAAAGAAAGAAGTAGATATATTTTCCAGTTTACACACTGAGTATGCAGGCACTACCTGAAAACCTAGGTCTCACTCTGACTCCAGAGCCCATCAACTAAATCACTGCACTAATCTGCCTCCATAAAAGACTGCAAAAAAACCCAAAAAACAAAAAATCTTAGGAAATGAAAAGAGAGAGATTTTGCTGAAATAAACCTAGTAAGGACTTTGAGATCCAGCAATCTTTGTTTACAAAAGGCCACTCTTTGTTTTCCAGCCCCACCGCTCCGACCCACAGCATTCACTATCCCCCATTTGACTTGCAACTCAGTGTAGTCTAAGCTTGCTCTAACCTGAACAGCCCAGACTTGGGAGTCAGATGCACCAGATTTAAATCCCAGATTCCTTTCTGCCAGTTGAGTGTCCTTGCACAATGTGCCTAATCTTTGTGAGTTACCATGTCCACATATGAAAAATGAAGCTAGGGTGATGTGAAGATTAAACGTGAAAACATGTCAAATGTATTGAGGATGCGTCTTCCTTGACTGTTCATCTCATTTTTCGTTTTTCCTCAAACCCTCCAAAAATGTCTGCTAAACTAATCCACAATCAGTTCAGTTCAGTTCAGTTCA